>CM021765.1:197813542-197837934 GCA_011076525.1 Nettapus auritus
AATTTTTTTTTTTTTTTTTTTTTTTTTTTTTTTTTTTTTCTTCTCTCTCTGTTATAGAGGATATGCTTGGACAATTCCTAAAAGTTCTTGTTCTCTACAGTATTTATAACATTGAAAGGATGCAGAGTGACACCTTTCCTGACTAGTTTCTTGCTGCCTGCATTCCTACATAAGTCCTGCTGTGGACTCTGCAGCTGAGCTCTGACCAGCTGGCAGGACAAGGGGAAGCCCCAAACCTCTCCGCTCACAGAGCCCCAAGTGCAGCAGGGCTTTCAGAGGTCATGGTGATGGATTTTAGAAGCATCATTCAGTCAGCACAGTCTCAGTGCTGTGATGAAAACAAACCCAGTCATTTCTGCAAGGGTCTGTGGACCAGCTTTGACAGTGAAGCACCATCCCAGAAAAAAATGAGACAGGGAAGAAGAGCCGGAGGACGATGGTCCCCAGCTCTGTGGAATGTGTATGTACGTACAAGAATGCATGCGAAAAAATGCCTCCTACAAAAAGAGAGGGGCAACCTTCTCCTTTTCCCTAGCAGCCTGCTGATGTGGCCAGCCTTGCAGACCAGGCTCCTTGGCTGCCCCTCAGCATTTCACCATGTGCCCCAGGGGGTGGGAAGGAAGCGAAGGATGCTATTTCTTTGCAAAGACCTATTCTCATTTACCATGAACAGGGCCACTGACAGAAGCCAGGCCCTCCTGGGTCAGGCGGGAGGATAGCAGAGGTTCCCACCTTTCCTCCCAGCAGATGAAATCAGTACTTGCTACGCAAACTAGACTAATAAATGTCAGGGCAGCGGGAGGTGAGTGCAATCAAGTGCAAGAGCTTGAGTTATAGCAGTAACCTGCTGAATTCCTAGGTCACAAAGTAATTTACAGAACAACCCGAGTGTCATTCAATAATTATTCAGGCAGCCCAGAGCCCAGGGGGCACAGTCTCCCGCTGGCTGTATTATTAATACCATCAACAAGCAGCAGGATATTGGTGTGAAGAAAAGAACCACAACACAAGCGCGTGAACCCGAGGAACAAATGGAAACTGGTATCAATAGGATATTGTACCGCTCCCTAACGAGTGAAAAATCTATCCGTCTATCTATCTGTCTTGTCCTAGCAAGTCATTCAACTAAATCTGAGCGTTTCCCCTTCTGACAGAAAATTGCTCCCACCACTTTGCAGCAGAAGGGAGGAAGATCAGTGTGTCGATTGCCTGCCTCTATTTCTACCTCCCAGCATCTACGATAGTCCCCATGGAGACTGACGGGGAGGAGGTGGTTTCCAAGTGCCCCAGAATAATTTAAATTAATATCCAGTGAACAATGTCAACCTTCTCTTTGACGTGGCGTGGGAATAAGTGATCACAACGCTCAAACTGGGTCAGCCGAAAAGGAAGGTAGTGCCCCAACCTGGGACCTGATCGGTGCAGTAAACCAAGGGCTTGACTGCTGTATCTCCGACCCTCCCTTCTCATCCTGCCCTGTTCTCCAAAACACCTCAAAACAGCAAAAAATTCCCTTCAGGAACTTGTCTTTATGGATAGAAGCAAAGAGTCCTGGGCGACTCTTCTTCATGCGGAGGAGCACGTAGTTTGTTTAAACATGGAGGCAAATAATGAAGCTTCCTCAGGGCATCTGAAGGATCAGAGCTCAGCGAAGGTCTCCTGGCTGTTATCTCAGGGACAGAGGCGATTTTTCCTCAGTGTTGTTCCATAGCACAGTGACAGAGCCAACTGCATGGTCCTGGGCAGCCTGCTCTGGGTGGACCTGCCTGAGCAGGAGCTGGACCTGATGGACCCAGAGGTGCCTTCCTACCTCACCCGTTGAGTGATTCTGTGAAATCTCAACAACACAGCAGAAAGAAGCTGGCCACGTGGAGCTGCCCAGTAGGCAGTGCCCCAGGCTGGCACACCAGTGGGCCCACTCATCTTCCAGGGGAGAACCCTCATAGGCACCAAACCAGAGAGCCAGAAGTCCAGAAGGAAAGAACTGGAAGTACTGAGGGCATACAGGGATAGGCTGTCCCAGAACACGTGTGATTGGGATCTCCATCTGGGAGCTGGGTGTATCAAGGATCAACCAGTGTCTTAACAACCACGGAGAGCAGCCATAGCCTGCAAAGAGGCTCAGCCATACAAAATGTTTCAGTGGACACAAATGGCTCATCTTTTCATGGCCTTTTTCAACATTTGGCCAGGGCTCTTTTTCAAAGATGTTTTTTGGCTTTGCTTTTACCCTGCCAGTGCCCAGTAGGCAGTGAGGCAGTTCAGAGGACTCTGATGTTCCTCTGACACTCCAGGCCCTTCATCTTATTCACAGTTTAGCAATACATTGCTGGTGACATCCATCCCCTGTGTACCCTCGCATCCTATGCATGCACCACCTCCAGAAGTTGCTGTGGTTCCATGTCTGGGCTGCTTTTCTTGCCCAGGAAGAAGAGGCAAGCCATGCGTTTTCCTGCTGCTTGCACCATCACAGCCTAAGAACAAGATCACCAAAATACCTTGATTTTGCCTTTTGTGCTTATGCACAGATCTTGCTGCTGATATTCCCTGGATCCCACTCCCACTGAAAAATAAAGCGTGTTTTATCCTTATTCCCCAAGTGCCCGATACAAATGCAAATCAGCTCCGGGTGTAAATTTTTTTTTTTTTTTTTTTTTTTTTTTTTTTTTTTTTTCCTGGCTGCCCATCGGCTGGCGGGGCTTTGCTTACTTGTTTTCCTCCTGGTCCCTTCACCCTCGTGTCTGCAGGAGGGTCAGGGACCTGCTCCATTCCCACACCTCTGCCTCCTCCTCCTCCTGCTGCTGCAGCTTGGTTAAAGCCCCTTTGCTTATTAACCCTTTACAAGGTTTTCTCCTTTAGCAGAGTGCTGACGGGCTAAAAGTAAACCAGCACTCACTTGAATTTCCTAAAATAATGGTCAAGTGGGCCACACCAATCCCAGCTGAGAATATTTGGGCATTTTATGTTGTTGCTTTGCTGCCTCTTTCTATGCAGCGTTTGTCTCCTGGACAAAATCAAATAGGAGGTGATGACAGCAGGCTGCAAGCCAAGTATGGACGGAGGAAGGTGGCTCTGAATTTGTCTGTGGCTTTAAGTAGGGCAGTGCTACTCAGGTAATAAAATAGCTAAAGGAGGGACTCCTAAATGCCCCCTGAGTGGGGTTTTAAACGCTGACCAGAGAGAGTAGCGGGTGCTCCAAGCCCTGCAGCCAAATCTGATGTCTGGTCACCTTGAAAATCTGTGCACTATTCCTTGAAAAGTGGAAGCAGTGTGTAAATTAGGCTGTTGGGTTAAAACCCTGCCTGCCGTTTCTTCTAGAGTTGGCACATTGTCTTACCTGCCCAAATTTCAGACAGATTGCTGCTTGGCTTTTTTTTTTTTTCCTTTTTCTTTTTTTTTTTTTTTTAAATAGATTATTTTGAATTGTATTTAAAGTGATAGATGAGGAGACCTACAGGTGATACCAACCACAAGGAGAAGCTACAAACAAGATCTATGCTGCAGCATCCAAACAGCTCTACAGCAGCCCAGCAGATCCTGCCTGCCTGTGCTGAGCATCACCATCATGCGCGGCCACCAGCTCGGTGTCATCGTGTCCTCCCACGGCTTTCACACCAACAGAGCTCTTATAAAGGCACATAACTGCAAGCACGTGGCTAGCTCCTGCTTACCAAAATGTTCCCCAAATGGGGTCGGGCCAATTGTGGGGTGAAACCCTGGCGAAGGGCTGGGAAGCGCCTGCCCAGTCCCACTGCACGGGGAAGCTGCTTCCTTCCCTGTTCAGCTCTGCCAAGAGTGTTGAGGACTTGCTATGTCTGGGGCTGGGGGATGGGCCGAGCTGGCTGTGGTGAAGGATGGACATTAGGAGCCACCTGGACCTGATGTGTCACCCTTCGTCCCCTTCTCCAGCAGCCCAGTGCTGATGCTGAGCAGCCTGCTCTGCGCTGAATGCCGCAGCTGAGCTGCATCCTAAAAAAGACCTCAGAGTTAAAAAATTCATTTGTGTGGGTTTCCTTCTTCTTTTTTTTTTTTTGTTTGTTTTGTTTTGTTTTGTTTTTTTGTTTCCCTTTTCTTTTCATCTTCTTTCCTGCTGCTATTCAGTTAGCATGAAATAACCCTCCAAATCAATCCGGAAGAGATCGTTTGAAACTGTTGCTGTTTTCCCATTGCTAATTGCTGGTCTGAAATCCCATTGGAATCACTCTGAATGCACAGCCTGATGTTCCTAAGCTAAGTGCCTACCAGGTATTTTCCCTTGCAGGCTTTTATTTCTCTGCAAAACACAATCCTGGCTCCCGTTTAGCTTTTAGTGAGACGATAGCATCTCCACAGTACGTCTTGCTTCCGAAGCAGAGCTGTGTTTTGGCAGGAACTGACCACAGTATTTTTTCACAGGGCCAGTGGCGCGGTTTGGTGTTCATGGACCCAGAGATGAAGCAGTTAATTGCCCTACTGGGAAAGAGGAAATTTCTTGTAAAAATCCAGAATCTGGTTGAACAATGTGGCCTTTTATTTTTCAGCCTTGGAATCAAGCCTGGCTGCCCTTGTAAACAAAGAAAGGAAAGAATCAGTGAACCAACCCGACACATAAAAACTGGCCATGTCTGTCTTTGAAGTTCCCTTTATGCTGTTTGGAAAACTTAGGATTATAGAGGTTCTTTTTTTTTTTTTTTTTTTTTTTTTTTAAGAAAAAGAGGGATGGGAGTTGAGGGAAACTTTTTTCCTTAAGCAGAGCAGAAGTCATTAATTAAGTATCCCATTCATCCCTGAGGCACCGGCTCATCAATCAGATTTCTTATTAGCATTCTGATGACCTGCGCGACCCCCGTCTCTGTACTGTCTGCAGGAGGACACGGAAAACCAGACCACACACCGAACGCAGGGGGATTATTTGGTGCTTTTCCCTGCTCCGGGGGGACCGAGCTGGTAAGAGGGATGCTGCCTGATGCTGTTGTTTTGGGTCGAGGAGATAATAAAGATAACAATAAATGATGGCTGGAGGAGCAGCCCAGGGAGCTTGGTGGGGCAACGTTGGCGGTGTCCTGGGGTGCTGCTGCTACATGCATGGTGCATGTAGTATGTAGCCATGAGCTCCCGAAAATGTGCCCAGCAGCTTTGGGCCAACAAAATAGGCAGAATCGTAGGGGAATAAAGATGCCACCTTACCCAACCCTCCAGCCTTTCTCCTCACAGGTTATTCCAGTGACAAGTAATTACCATTTTAAAGCTAATTACACCTTTACACCACTGCTGTTGGGCAAGTTATTGCATCGAAGAACAGAGGACAGTGACCGCAGCAGGTGTCGAGGCCCACCACACTGATGAGAAAGCCAAGCTGCAGCTGCCCTGTTGGCAAGTGGATTTGTGCACAGCCAGGGGTGACACCGGATGGCCACAGAGGAAGCCAGGGCAGGGAGGTGGCGGTGGGACAAGTGAGCTGAGATGTTTTGTGGAGCTGTGTGGTGGGGGTAAAGGAGATTTCGGAATGGAACAGGAGGATATTTTCTTGACAAGATAGGAAATTATTTGCTTCACCATTACCCACTTGTTCGCTTTTCTTACTCTCACTTGCTCTGTCTTTTTAAAAAGTAAAAGTATATTAATGTGTGCGGTGGATGGAAAATGTGGATAAAATTGTAAAAAGTTCCTAAAGTATTTGGGGAATTTGATGTGTCATTATATATATAAATATACATATATATATATATATTCATTTTGATTGGCTTTAGTTGGAAGGGGGTTGTACCCGAACAAGTATGCCATGTTCTCCTTTGAGTCTTGCAGCCCTGGATACCATTACCATCATGGCTCGCACCTGAATTAAGGCAATATTCCCTGAATTACACTATTCAGCACCTTCATGGGGATAAGCCTCAAGGTTTGGCCCAGCATGAAACAACAAATGGATAAAATATCCTTCTCTTTGGGGGTCATCCTCAAGGCAGAATGCTGCTGTCTGTGTCAGCCAGAGCTGAAGAGGATATCAGGGACATCCATCAGTCATTGTTGATGGAGGAGGACAAGGGAAGGACAGAAGGGAGAGGTGGCAGCAGTGTGGCCCTTTGTGTAAAATATCAGACCAGTGCAAGAGCAGATACCTGAACCATTCCCACATGGGTGCCTTTGGCATGAGGCTGCAGGAACACCGCTCTCTGTCCCAGTGTATCCTGAATTATCAGACATCAGTGTGGGGATGCAAGTCAAATTCTTCTGCGCCACATTCTTAAATTAGTATTTTACTTACTTTCTGCTGAAGAATGGAGGTGGGGCACTTCATAGCATCAGCTGAGATTTTACTCCATGAATTCCCTGCGATTGCAGAAGCCCAGACACTGGCACTGCAGGTCTCCCCTCCTCTCTTTCTGAGGAATGTGGCCATTATTGATTCAGTCTTTTGCTGGAGTTTGTTGTCTATGGTGCATAATGGCATGTTGAAACTGGTACTCTAGAGACCCCTCTGAACTACATCTCTTCTACAGCAACTTCATGTCCTCTCCTTGGCAGAGGCCAGAGGACACTTAGAAGAATGGGACAAGCATAGGGCAACATTCGCCCCCAAAATGTCCACATCCTCCTCCAATCCATGCCTTGGGGACTTCTGACTGTGAATCACAGAATCACAGAACTGTAGGGGTTGGAAGGGACCTTGAAATATCATCAGGTCCAACCCCCCTTCAAAGCAGGTTCCTCAGAGCAGGAAACTGTCTGGGCTCCGTGTCCCTGACAGTGTCTACTGATCCTGTATGACTGGTAGTATTGTAACACAAGAATGATCTAAGACAACCTTTGTCAAAACAATTTCGACAGTGACCACAGATTCTGCTGTTATTTTTTGGTGGTATCCTGATTTGCATAGCAGCCTCCACACCTTCAGTATCTGTGCAGCCCATGCACTTTAAAAAGTCATATTTTAATTTGGTGATGGAAAGAGCTGGGGTGCTTCAACAGACAGTCCTGACATGCTGATGGTGCCTGGTCCAGGGTGTCCTCACAAATTCACCACTTGTCTCAGCTCCCCTCCCTCCTCCCCATCATGTAGCAGCCTCAGGAAGTGTCACCCTCAGGGTTATTGCTGGCCCTTTGGACATGGCCCTTCATGTCATGGTGCAAATCATAGACTGTGGACATCAGATTGCAAGGCTCGTATCCATGCCTCCATCACAGCAGTTCACTAGCACATCTTCTACAGTTGGAAAGTGCAGAAAGGAATTAAATATATATTACATATTGAAATAAGGGTGTGTTTTAGATATCTACAGTTAAATTTTATTTTCACGGTCATTGCTAACCAAAGTAGTGCTCAGTCTAGTTCCTCCCCAAGCTATCCACTATGGCCTGTGACTGTCAGTTGTCTTTGTGCTCTGTGCCATGTTATTCAATACTCAGTGTATTTTGTATTTAGATCAGTTAAAATGCCAGATATTTCTCTGATGACATCATTTGCCCCAACAGAGTAGCCTGGGAAGCAGCAAATATAAAAGACAGGAAGGGAAGAATGTTGTGCATAGGGTAGATAATGTCACAAAAGAGATCAGATGGGAAGAAACTTGCTATGTGGATGACCTAAAAAATGCACAGTTGTAAGGAAGAAGGCTCAGATCCCTTCCGCCTCTCCCCAGTGCAGCAAAGGAGGAGGTCAGTCCGTCTGGGTTCAAGTTTGGCAGCTGCTGATCTGGTGCTGGACCATCTGACGCAGCGATCAGATGTTGATAGAAAAGCCTGCATAAATTAAATTCAGTGTACACCAATAAATAAATAAATAAATAAATAAATAAATGGGATCCCTTGGTGCCAGCAGCTCCTCTTATCGCTTTGTAGCCTGTTTGCATTCCCTGGCAGATAATCACCATGACTAACAGTTATCTGACACAGCCGATTTTGCTACCAAAATCTGTTTTCTGACCTTAACTGACTATTCACAGAAATGACAGTGCTCCTCCCAACACACAGTATAATGCTAACAAAGTCCTCAAACCTTCCTAGGAAATAGATGGGTTTGGGGGACACTTTATAAATTCAAACTAAGATGCAGAGAGTGCTCCAGAGAGCTGGATGGAGGGGCTGAATAGCTTTTATTTTTCCATCTTATTATCTGTGGTGGTTTCCTTTATTTGATTTGTCTTTTTTTTGCCATTGTGTATTATGTCTTCACATACAGAAGAGTTTGTACAATTGGATGGCCAAGCTGCAGAAAGAGTGTCCTGCCATGCTCTTCATGCTGATTTGACTCCTGCTCTTTCTTTCTCTGCTGTTTTCTAACATGATTTGAGAAGTCTGTAAGCTAGGAAAAGATGGTGCAAGAGTTTGTTTGGCAATTCAGTGAAGGTTCCAGGAAACTGATCTGTGTTCAGATGAACCTGGCAAGATCAAAAAATGAGAGTTTTACCTTTGAGCACCTCCTGGGGCTGTTTGCCATGGGACCACACATGATCCTGGCCGGCAAGGTGATGAGATCTGGGACTGAGACCAGGGAAGGAAGAAAGACTGGGACAGTTGCACACGGGTTTGCCTGGGGCTCCTAGAACCTACATTACCAAATATCTAACCTAAATGGACTCTGCTGCCCAGATCAATACCATTTACTGACCTGTGCTTCCACAGAAGTCCATTCAAGTCATGCTCCTGTGGAATAGACTGGGTAGGAGGAGGGCAAGGAGCACTCTCTGGCTCGATACGGGAACCTTTAATCCAGTGATTTATTTAAGCACTCAAGAGTTAGCATGTCTTTCTCAAGAACTGAATTAATATGGTGGATATGTCCATTCCTTCCAAAAGCCTTTTTTTTTTTTTTTTTTTTTTTTTTTTTCTTTCTTCCCTAATTTCTGTTGTTTCCTACATGAAGCCCATACCATCCCATGATCTCACACCACACTTCTAAGGAAAATCCACTAAGGAAATCCTCTTCTAAGGAAAATAGTGAGTCTGAGTTCTGTGTTCACTCTGCAGTGGTCCAGATCTAGTGGTTCTCATGTGAAGAACAGTGCTGAAGGCCCAGAACTGCAGAGTGTTGGCTTAAAGATCATCCCTTGTGGGAATAACCACTGCCCTCCAAGCAGGACCAAATAAACTGCCTGAGGGCACAACACTGGTATTTCCATACCTTGTTTGTAAAGGGTGCCAGGCTCAGAACTGGTTCAAGTCATTGGCAAAAGTGACCATCCTGCTCATGTCTGAGGGCACTTTTGTAGCCTGCGTCTCTTCATCCCTCAGGGTTTCTCAGTTGTTTCTCTTCTCCCCCCATGTGCTGTCACCTCAAGATCGAATTTTGCCTATATTGATGACGCTTCTCACGCAAGCTGAATGAGTTCTCCATGTTCCCCTTCAAATCCCCTTTCATAGGCCCAGAGCAAATAATTAAATCTCCTCCCAAGAGAATAATATATTGCCTTTAATTTTTCTAGAGCATCCAGCCATACACAGGGGGCTTACCAGATCTGCAGCTTTCCAAGGCAAATAGTTGCTGTAGTGCCTGCATGTTCTTTGCATGAGGCTAATCACAGGTATTTTGAGATCTTATTAAGGTTATTTAAGCTTGTTAAGCTTAAAAATGGGAGTGGGAGAGATTAGACCATATGGAGAATCCACAGTGTGATGCCCTGCATTTTCGCTTTCAAGTTTTGGTCCCATCCCAGCCTAAACTTGCAAAGAACAGTTACGGGCTGGGAATTTGCCCCCTCAGAATGCAGAGTGGTGATCTCCAAGTAGCAAAGAAGCATTTTCAGGACATTTTGGGCAACTGTATTGCACTGTTTTGATGTCTGTAGCTCTTAAGGATGGTAAGAAGGGTTGGCAGATGTCCTGACGTTATGTATCTGGGTGGCTTTAGTTGAATTAGGTTGATCATGGGAATTCTCCTTCTGATCAGTGGGAAAACAAGCAATTACAAGGCAGGATTCAGCTCTGAAGCAGATCACTAAACTGGGACAGAAAAGTTGTACTGGAACTGCCTGTTCCTCTGCATCAACAGGACGAGGAGCCCTTCCTCCAGCTGGGACCGCCTCAGCACCAAGAAGAAGAGCAAAAATAGAAAAGCATCATAAATCCTTATGGAAACCCAAGCCCCTGGAAGGGCACTGCCAAAATCCAGCCAGTGCCTTGTAGGGACCCCATGAGGCTGGCAATGCCGGCAGCCCTGACACGCGTGGCGCTTTGGACAAGCAGGAGCAGCCGCGTTCCCACTGCTGGGTGCTCGGGGATGTGACAGCGTGCCAGAGGGTCTGCAGGGGCTGAGGGGGGAAAAACCCCTGGCGCAGAATTTAAAATGTGCTCTAACCTTTTCTGCAAACTGAAAGCAAGAAAAATGCTCATAAAACTACTCTTTGTGCACAGAAAGAAGTCCGTTTTTATACTGTTGCTAAGTTCCTTATTGTTTTCTGGCTGTTTTTTGTGTTTCTGTGGCAGCCTTTTCTGTGGGCCTCTTTCAGTGACTTAGCTATATTGGCCTGCAGATAATTAGATCAGTGCTATCATTTTCACTGTCCTTTTTCCTTTGGGGCTATTTGCATGATAATGGCAGTTTGTGCTACTCTCTCTTGGTCCCCCTCTCCCTTTTAACAAGGCACCATTTCTAAACATGAAATAATTCAGGGGCCAATCTGTGAGTGGCTCTGTTAAGAAAAGACTGAAAACATCTGGTTAAGAAAGTATTTCTAGTAACCAAAATGGAACATTATCAGCTACAGCTTTCCAAATGAATTCTTTTTTTATTTACAGTATTTTCAGCCTGTGTGTATTTGCTGTATGCAAACACAGCAGAATACTCCCAGTCTGGGTATATATGTGTATATAATGATTTATTACGTATATAATGATTTATTATGTATTTATCTAGATAAATTATAGGTGAGTTATTAGAATTTGTCTTAAACTCCTAATGAACATTTAAAAGTCTTCTCTGTGCCACCAAATGACTTTGAACCCTGCCTGCTCTGAACGAAGACTTCAGCAAGAAAGATGTGCCCAAATCTCGCCCTGTGAGTAATCCCACTGATTGTAAGCTGGGTGGATGACGTTATGGGTGGCTTGCATTCTGCTGATTTAGGGTGTAGGACTTTCTGGGCAAAATCATATTTGGGTGCAGGTTCAGTCAAATAAACACTGTTTGGGAGCAGGGACTGATGTTGTCCCTAAGTGCTGCAGACTGGTAGCCATCTCAGTTCATACTTGCTGGATATGCAGCATGCCCCATGTCTGCAAACTGTGCTGTGTCAATGGGAAGGTTATTTTTGCTGAAAAAAAAAAGAGAAGGGGGGGGGGGGGGGGGGAGTCTTGGGCCCAGTTCCTGCTCCTGAAATGATAAGACTAACTGCAGACATACCTCAGCAGGGTAGGAAATAAATGGTGAAAAAAATAAAGGGAGTTAACAAAAGTGGTTTTCATATCAGGAAATTAGGGAATTCATTTGAGATAAGACCTGGATTTGTGTCTCAGAGAAGATACTGGGGGAGAGGGTGCAGGAGGGGATTAATGAGACCTGGATTTACCCACAGCAGTCTTGTGTTGTCTGTCCTGTTCCCAAGGGACACATCTGCTGACAGATCTTCATATTATCCTGGGCCAGTTCCAGGTCTTGGAGGCCTCTTTGGAGTAGACCAGTCCTGCAGTGGATGGCAGGTGAGACTGTGAAAAGAAAATCATATTAGTCTGTTTAGTTAAGCAAGTAAAAAAAGTCTTAAATGAAGGCATTTGCTAAGGGAAATGACCTAAGGGGCAGTTTTCAATAGGCATAACTGGAAACAGTTTTGATAATGTGTTCAATTAAAAATAAGGCAATCAAAAATTCCACAATGTCTTTTTCTTAAAAAAAAAAAAAAAAATATTGGAAAGAAACAGAATTTAACCATTTAAACACTGGGACACAGTGCTGACCAACATCTAAAGATGATCCTGCAATGCAAATATCTCATAACAATTACAACACACCAGAAAATAAAGGTTTTCTTTAGTGAATACTAATATGTAGTGAATAAATGGGCTGTTTTTTTTTCTGCCATTGGGTCATATGGCTCAGTACCTGAGCCCTGAGCCACAGAATACATGGCAGTGACAGAGCAGCTCCAGAAGCAGAGGTCATATTTTGGCAGGTGCATTGGATGAGCTGATACTGCACCAGGTGTGCTTCAGAGACACAAAGAAGGTTTACAGTAGCATTACTGGGGTCTCAGGTACCTGAAGTCACCTCCAAGTCAGGGGCTTTCCAGGATGGTTAAAGCATCATCTGAGAGACAGCTGGACCTGGATAAAGGGCTGAGCCCAGGCCATGGGAGAGCTGGGAGGAGAAACTGTGCTTAGCTTGTAGCTACAAAGGGGGAAGATGCCATACATCATATGAAGATTTTGGCATGGGGTTTCCAGGCTCAAGAAAAATGGTTATTCCCAAGTAGCAGGCAGAGAGATTGGGACTCTCAGTGACTCACTCAGTGAAATTCAGTAGGAATGGCTTCACTGGGAGCTGGACCTTATTTCAGGGTTTAAATAATGAATGAGAAGACATTGGTGCTAGGCTGTGTACAGCCAACCAAGCAGCACCCAAACAAAGACTATTTTTGCAACATTTCCTAAATACACACCATTTGCATTAGTAAGATTCAAGGAGCTCCTCTCCTCCCCAAAACCATGTAGCATCTCCTAGATAAAACTGTCGGGGAGCCATGAAGTCACGTCAACTGGTTGCTCTCAAGCAAATAGAGCTTAGTGGAAGGACAGTGTGAAGCAAACAAGATGGTGCTGGACCTTAGTTGTTGTTTGTATGCATTTGACATCTTATTTCCACACAAAAAAGGATTTCCAAGCAGCATAATGCATGAACAATAAAAAATGAAGGCATTAATTTGATCACAAAGCCCACACATTTACTTGCAGAAATGTTTCTGAGTGGAGATAAAACACTGCAACATAGCAGACAGGGAAGAAAAATAATATGAAAAAAATATTTCTCAATATGAAAAATTATATTCTGACTTACATTTTTTTAATATCTGTGTTTTCTTAATGCATATTTCTACCTGTAGCTAAAAGCAGAACTGTGAGAAGGAGATAATGAAATGAAATTACAATATTAACCCTTAAAACATTTTTCTAAAAAGGCAAAGTTTTTTTGCGTAGCTCTTGTAGAGGTGGCATAAAGCTGCTGGCAATGCATTCAAGTTCTGCATTCAAGAAATAAGCCCACAAAAGTTACCAAATGCAATATTTTGCAGCAGATAATAAAGTTCATGGCTTTACAACTTTTATGGGATTCCAACCTATGCCAGGGCATTTGCAATCAACCATGAATAATTATGCAAAATGTAGGTGGAAGACATTACAGCGAATAATCTTCCTGAATGCTCATGTTTTCAGAAAATATGAAAAAAAAAATAAATTAATATTAAACCTACTAAAGGCAACTGCAGAGGTGAACTGAAAGCCTGGTGCCATCACCTTTAAAATTATGCAGTTTTGGAGAAAAGTCACCACACTATGAAGAGTATAACCGTAACTTTTCTCTAAAAGGACACCTTAAAGAATGGAAAAACAGCTATAACCTGAACCAGTCAAAGCAAGACAAAACTGACAAAACTTTTGAATCTGCTTTTTTTTTTTTTTTTTTTTTTTTCTTTCTTTCCAGAGGAGGTGCCCCAAAAAGTGGATTTGGACATGCTCTCTTCCCCATCGTGTGCTTCGTCTCATCTTCTTGTCCTTAAGCTTCCAGACTATGTTCTCATAGACACATTTCCTTCAAGTGAAATTGTATATGAAGTGTGTAACACAGCTGCAGAAACATATTTAGGACTGTTCAGGTGAAGAAGGACAAAATGGCTCCCATGGAAGAGCGGATGCAACACTAAGCCACCCCAGTTTTATGTGAGAGTTACCTCACTGAAATAAAGACTTCCATTCATAAAAACAGGAGGTGAGTCAGGTTGAGCTGAGTGATGGGCTTTTCTAATCATCAAGGAGATTAAATGCAGTCCCGCAGTGCATGGCCCTTGTTTCAGCTGAGTCCTTCACTCCTCATGTGGGCAAACTACAAATCTGGCACACAACTTGATTCCAGAACAGGGTGCTGCTGGACTGGACCCAAACATTTCAGAAATCCCAAAGATTTCATAAAATATTGGCAAACAGGAAATAAATCTCTCACTGATGAATTTATACACTTGGTTTCAGTGGAAACCTTGGATATAGAAAGTCAATTGGGTGAGGGCCTAAGTGATCAACTATTTCTTTGCCAGTTCTAATCCTTACATGTGGGTGGATTTTTTTCCCTCTGTTTGCTTAAGATAAGCATATAAATACTCTCATCCCAACTCAGACACCCGTATCTATCTCAGCAAGCACTTTGCTGAGATCCTGAAGTCTCCAGTGGCATCTCAGAAGTTAGCATTGCCTGGGTGGGGGCCCATGGAGGGCCAATCCCCTCAATAAGGACAGTATTGTTTTGGCCTTTGTCCTCGCACAGCTCTTCCCAGTGTGACAGGCACTCGTGGTACCTGCTCACCAGTGCCAGAAGGGCCACCAGAAACTTCCCTGTCCTTCCTTTGTGGAGGAATGTATTCCAGGAGAGCATGAAATGCACAATGAGGTGAAGAGAGGGAAGGTGAAATTGAGAGAGGGGCGTCCAGAGGCCTCAAGAGGTAAAAAATGGCTTCATTTGCAGGGTGCCAAGTCTGTGTTCCTATGTCTGCTAATAAACTAATTTGAATAAAATAGTATCTTATGAAGCTGAGACTTTCTACAGTCTGTAGTGATTTAAGGCAGGTAAGGACTGGGTGAGCCACGCCACTTTATATCTATGGACATACATTAAATTTAGGAACATATATTCACCCTTCCTGGCTTATCTGGAATATGCCCCTTCATTTGCATTTCTGATTTTACTGAATATCTTATTGTTAGTTTTTATTTCTTTATTAGCAGGGAAGCAAACTGGTATGTTTTTAAATTTCTCTAACTGTTGTCAGTATTAACTTCCTGAGGATTTTAGCCTGTTTGCAGAGATTCAGTAAAATGAAGATTTTTTTAGGTCAACATTTTCTTCTGGCAGACTGAGCCTGAAGTGCACTTTATTTCCCTTTAATTTAACAGCTCCAGCAGCTTTTCCAGTTAAATCGACTGTTCATTATTGAGCCCATTTATGAAGGGCTGTGCAGTGCAGTTTAATGAATCCCTGGCACAAAGCTCCCTTTCAGTGTAGGGAAAGAATAGCAGCCTATTTAGGTCCTGTAGGGCTGTATGTCAAAGGCTGCCTATAATACTTGTCAGGGAAGGGCAGAAATTCCCACTGATATAAGAATGTGCAAGAAATCAACTTGCACAACCAACTTGCAGATTAAGACACGATCAGGAAATGAGACTGTAGGTTTCGGACAGTGACACCTGTTTGGGAAGCGAGACTTTCCCATAACTTCATAACCATACTGGCCTGTACAACCAAGCAGGAAAAAAACTCCTCCTTCCCCTGCCGCAGAGATGCTCCTGCTTTCATGCTGCCTTACCAATGCTGCAGTGAAGGGAAAAGGAGCACTGGTGATCAGGGGCTTGGTTTGCCTTCCCCCAGGGAGGGTTTGGCTGGTGACGGGGTGAAGCAGGGGATATTCCTTGTTCATGTTCTTGGCATGGGATGTTTCCTTTGGGCTGGATCTCACACCCATCCCTGTGTTGTGGTGGATTTACTCTGGGTTTGGTCCCCGAGGTGGTGCCATAAGCATTGGGAGGGCAGATTCTCCTTCTGCAAGTTCCTCCAGTGCAGAGCTCATACTGTAACACTGGGCAAGGCTTGCTTGCTTACTAACGCCTCTGCTGCCTAAGACAATCTCTCTTTTCTACGGGCCCACTCAGCCTGTAGGGATAACAAATTGTTCTTCTCACTAAGGGCTTGATTTTGTGGCTATGAGTTGGATTTGTGCGCTGAGCCAGCGAGCACTGTGTGACCCTGCTCCCTTCAGTTCAGGCTGAGAATGTGCCACTATGGAAGCCAGGTCTGCTGCCTGCAAAGCCTTGGTTTAATTCTCAGAGCCTCTCAAGATGCTGTGTGAGGATGAGCAAGAAATCAGAGCAAGAAGATACGTCTCCTATGTGAAAGGGGGCAATAGCAGTGGAGCCCCTGGAGCCCCTGAGCACTGAACGCTTCCCAGTAGGATGGAGGTGTGGGCTGGGGGACTGCAGCCAGTTCACTCCCCCAGGAGTGAGTGGAGGGACCTGGACATCTGGTCCAAGCATTCCATGTTTGATCCCAGCCCACAGAGGAAGTTTCAGTGCTTGCTACCATGCTCAGGCTGAGCAGTGCAATCCTGAGCAAGCGCAGGCAGAAGACAAGCATTGGCTCATGTGGCTGCTGGGAAAGAGAGATGTTTCACAGGAATAACCAAACCGCTACTTCCTTGGAAAAAAACGAGGCTTCTTTGCAAGTTGTTGACATGTGGCTTAGCAAATTTCCCTCCAGGCATGGCCCAACTTGGGGTAATCAGCTCTGCTTGAGAGAACACAGAGAATAAGCATGTTTAATGCAATTATGAAAGCTTTCTAAATCTCCAGATCTGGTCTAGAATATGAAAATTTGGCCGCTTAGCATAAATGAATGCAAACTTTGCTTTGCATGCCTGACAATTGTTTTAATACTCTCCAATTTTTAGGAGGTAATAAAGTCTCCCACTAAACCGTATCTGAGCTCTCAAAGCTGTTTAATTGAATGAATTCAGCCTTACAGAAGACAAGCCAGGGCTTTCAGCTTCTTTCTCTAAGCCACCGGATATTTAGCCACTCTGCATATAATACCACCCAGCCTCATTAGCAAACCCCTTTAGAGCTGCTATGAAATATCGCTGCTGTAATGCCGAAGCAGCTAAAAACTTGAGGACAACCCCACTGCTGCTGTTACTGTGTCGGCTCAAGTTGGCCAGATAAGAAATGGCCCCAAACTGGGCAGATAGCGATGCCTGTTTTCCAGGCCCTTGTGCAATTTAAAGCAGCCTCAAAGTGGATGTAAAACTATGCAGTGGAGAAAGCAGGGGATGTATATGTTGTTCTTTACATTTCCCCATCAATAAGGGAGCTCAGAACAGGCTGCAAAGCTTGACAGGGCTTGACAGGACCCAAGGGCAGCTAATCCGTGTCGGTTGTACTCCAGCTAAGCAGTTTAAATCCACCCCTTATATAGACATTCTTATATGGAGAGATATATAGATTTCCCATAGCTCTCTGATTTTTTTTTTTTCTTCAATTACACTCAGGGCAACTCCCCTCAAAAAGAGGCTCAGGGAAGTGCCCGCAGAACATGGAGCTGGCTTTGTGAGACCTGGCCCAGATGTGCTGCTGCTGAGACCTGCTGAGACGTGGCCAATGCCCAACACAAAACTCCCAGATGTTTGCATGGCCAGAAACTCAGTATGAGCCCATGCTTTGGGAAAGAGCTGCTGCTGATGCTGGGCTGCTCCTCCTCTGAAGCAGAGATGGATCCTTCCCATGAGAAGATTTTGGTTGCAGACAAACATTACCACCAAGCTAGGACCGGACCCTTGGAAATAGTCTAAATGTTTTCAGTCAGCTCTGAAACTTGCTGTGAGCAAGGTCTGCTGCTGTGAGGCACTCTGTGAGAGACTGAGAAAATCGACATTTTTGTTTTGTAGAGGATATTGAGCCTTTTTTTCTCACATGAAATATGTGCTTTCCCCTCTTTTCTCATTCCAATGCTTGTTCGTTTTGCGTTCAATCAGTGTTTGAAATCACAGTGGGGTGAATTTGGCTGATTTTTCCTTTTCACCACTAAGTGCATTCTGAGGAAGCAGCCTGCTTCCCTTTTCTTCCACAGAGTTTTGCTTTCTGGTTTGTCCTTCCTGTGGTGTTTCTAATGAATAGATGCATCCCAAGAAAACTCCATTTCAGTCAAAATCAGATATGTGTCTTTATTCCTATTTGGACATATAAAATCACTGAAGATAAATCTGTACCTCACAGGGTTGAGATAAGTGCTATTCTGCATCATTAAAAATACACGTACAATTTTCTAAAGGTAAAAGCATCCCCCCTGAAAAGACAGTATAGTCCTTTCAGGAGCTGTTAGCAGTTTCAGGAGCTGTTTCACTGTTTTTTGTTTGTTTGTTTGTTTTTTATTTTATTTTATTTTTTTCACATACCTGGAATATGATATATAGGGCTGCCTCACAAAGAATGACAGATTTTCCTGAGTTGTCTGGGACCCGCAAGGGCCATCGACTCCGCCTCCTGGCTCCACAGAATCAAACCATACCTCTGAGAGCATTGCCCAAACGCTTCTTGAAGCATACGTAAGTAGTTGTTAAAATCTCTCTTGAATCACATCGTTGGGCTTTCCCAAGACAAGTGCATAACTACGCTTGGAAGAAAACTCACTGCAAACTAATTTAGGCTGGCTCCGTGCCCTCGTCCCGCCTGTTGCCACAGCAGGAGTGCATCTCCAGACCCTTACGGACAGTGCCGGGCTCGATCACGCATTTTGTGCCAGCGGGGCCGTGGCTGCAGGAGTGGGGACGGTGCTTGGGGTGGTGACATGCTAGTGATGGGCATCCCACAGAGCTGGTCCGGAGGGGGTGGCCTAGGGGGTGCTGTGTGACCTGGGGGTGCTGAGCAGCTGGCTTGGGGAGGGCTATGTGATCTGGGGGTGCTGTGTACCTGCCTTGGGGGGGTGCTTGTGATTTGTGTACCCGGGGGGGGGCAGCGATGCACCTGTCCAGGAGCTGACGCCCGTGTCCCCACGCCGCCGCCGCTGTCCCCAGCCGGGGGCGCGCAGCCCGGCCCGGCCCCCGTGCGCACGGTGGGGAGGCGGGGAGGGTCCGGGGCCAGCCCCGCGCCTGAGCCCTCCTCCTCCTCCTCTTCCACCTCCCTCTCCTCCTCCTCCTCCTCCTCCTCCTCCTCCTCCCCCGGCCACCGCCTTTTCCCCGCCGCCGCCGCCGCCTCCATCCCGGCGCTGCCCTGCGGAGCTCGGCGCGGCGGCGCCCCGCCGCCGGCCATGGCCGTGCCAGCCGCCCTGCTCAGCCCCCACCACCACCTCCTCTCCTTCTGCTTCCCCGCCGGCGGCCTGCTGGGCTATGCCGACCTGGAGAAGGGCTACGAGGGCGGAGGAGGAGGAGGAGGTGGCGGCGGAGGCGAGGCGGGGGACTTTAAGGAAGCCACCAGGGACCTGCTGAGCTTCATCGACTCGGCCTCCAGCAACATCAAGCTGGCGCTGGACAAGCCGGTGAAGTCGAAGAGGAAGGTGAACCACAGGAAATACCTGCAGAAGCAGATCAAGCGGTGCACCGGCATCATCGCCGCCGCCGCCCCGCCGCCCTCCTCCTCCTCCTCCCCGGCCGCCGCCGCCTGCCCGGCCAAGCAGCCCCCGCCACCTCGCCGGGAAGCCTCGACGGCGGCCAGCAGCCTGCAGAGCAAGAGCCTGGCGGCCCTTTTCGGCTCCCTGCAGCCGGGAAGGGGCTCGGCGAGCGGCTGCGGGGCGGCGGGAGGAGGAGGAGGAGGAAGCAGCGGAGGGTCAGCAGCTGCGGGTGGCCCTCGGAAGGTGCCTCTGCGGGCCCGCAACCTGCCGCCCTCCTTCTTCACCGAGCCGGCTCTGCCGCCCCGCGGGCCTCCGCCGGCCTCCAAGGAGACGGAGAAAGGCGGTGGGACGGAGGCAGCCGAGTTTTTCGAGCTGTTGGGCCCCGACTACGGAGCGCTGCTGCCTGAGCACGCCGCCCCGCAGGATGCCTTCCCCGCTGCCCGCCTGCCTGCCGAGCTGGGGCTGGAGCACGGCCTCTACGAGGCTCCGCTGCCTCCGCTGCCTGCCGCCCACCACCCGCTGTTGGGTGGGCTGCTGTACCCTGAGCCGCCCTGGAGCCCGGCCGGGCCCTGCAGCCCCCCCAAAAAATCACCTCCCGAGGTGCTACGTCCGCTCTACTCTGGCGGAGCAGAGTCCGGCAGCGAGGCCTTCAGCTCCTTCTTCCCCGAGTGCCCCTTGGCCCCACCACAGGTGCCCTACGACTACAGCACCAGCTACCACCGGGCCACCTACTCTGGCCTGTAGGGCAAGGCTGGTGGGCTCGGCCCCCTGGGCCTCAAACATGGACTGTAACGTGGGGGGAAGGAGGGAGCAAGCGAGCCCACCTCCTGTGCGGTGGCCGAGTCCTGGATGAGGGCTCATGATGGGACCCAGTGGATGCTCACGGTGGTGAGGGAAGAGCTGGGTTCGGCCACCTTCGGGGGTTTGGGGGCTGTGCTTGCCCAGCCAGCCCCCCAAAAGCCAGCCACAGCTCCCATTGGAAGAACACTGGGATCTGGAATGTCTCAGTGCCCGGCAAGTCACCTCCTCCTCCTGCGGCCTGGGAGATACTGCGGTGTGCCAATAAAAACGTGAAATACTCGATTCCTTCAGGTGTTTTTATAGTGCACAGTGACTACAGTGCGTTAGCATTCATTAGGGGTCAGGTTTTGTGTTACTGTAGGCAGACGCGACTTGACTTACGTGTCCGGCATGACATTGCAACGGGGGCTGCTCTCCTTGAAGGCAGCCATGACCACTTGTAAATGATTTCAGTTTGGAAGTAAAACTCAGTCAACTCTTGCGGTGTGTTTAACGTCTTTCACAGCCGTGCGTGCATCACAAGTGCTGGCGGATTTTCATCTGAGGACACAAAGGCGAGTAAAAACAATTCAGTGAAGCAAAATTTGAAAACAAATGCTGCTACCAAATCTTAGGTGTCCTGAAATTTAACAAGGTCTTGCAGGATCTTGCAAACAGCAATTTAAGTTGACAGCGTAAGTTCTGGACAAAAATGTACTGTAGCTGCTCCAGCTATGTGATTCCTACAGACCATTGGATTTCTTTCAGGAATGTGTCAAAGCTTGGAAAGCAATGTGGCTCGGTCTCATTGTGTACAGGAGATTATTTGATAATTGTTTAAGTTATGTAAAAGAGTCTATGATAGGTCCTATAAAAATAAAGCTACGCAGTAGATCTAAGATCTGTGGTTCTTAATGCTGTTGAAACGGAGTGTTCCAGTGTTTTTCACCGCGTCTCCATCCTCTCTAAGTGTTTCTTGGCAGCAGTTAAGACAGACAGTGGTTATTGTCTTTCCTAAATCTTTTGAAATGCTGTATTTCATCTACAGCGACCCGTGCTTGTTTTGCCTTCATTTGTAGCGTTTTTTTCTTTAATTTACTAGAAAGAAGGGACTGATAATACCTTACTAAAGCCAGGGGATGAAAATTGTTACAGTTATAAAAACAGATCAAAATACTTGGAGGTTTCCTATTGAGATGGGAGTCTTAAAAGGCAATCCTGCAGCTTGGCTCCCTGCCAGTCCCAAGCTGATTGTTTGTTTTTGAAACGGGATTCACATACGGATAAGCCTGAGTTTTACCCTTGGCGGTGATAAATCCATGTGCCTTCTATCTTTACAAGATGTGAAAGGTAAAGCTTTTTTTTTTTTTTTTTTTAAATTGTTATTGTTAATTATTTTTTATTCATTCATCAAGCCAGATTTAACTTTTAAGAGACTTAGGGTCAAGAAGTTGAGATATACAGAGAAGTGAAACAAGATCTGGAAATAAACCTTGAGATAATTTGTGTCTGGAATTGCCTTAATTTTACTTTTAAATAGCAAGAACTGTAATGTGCGTGTAACTTACACCATTTCTTTCCTCCCCAAAAGCTGTCCAAGATCTGTACAAGCTTTATAGAAAGGAAACATGAACAGCCACGATACTCCGGTATCCATTAGCTGGACTGAGCCCAGCTGTGTGCTGTTAAGGAAACACTTTTCAAGTATAATTCTGCAGTAGTTTATTTAACTAAGCTTCATGAGAGCATGTATGAGGAACAATGGGCAGCCAGTCCAGCCAAGGTAGCTACAAATTAGGTTAATCCTGCCCCGCTGCTGGTTTGGTTGACTGGACAATGTCCTACCCCATGGATTCCATCCCGCTGTCTTCCATCCTTGGCAGATCTCCCAGGGAAGAGAGTGTGAGTTTGCATTTCTGATCAGCATGCTGCCAGGTCCAAACATAGCTTATGTATAACCACATCTTAGATTGTCTAGAAAGACTTACTGGGAGGGTATTTTGGTTGGAGACTTTTTTTTTTTGTTTTGTTTTGTTTTGTTTTGTTTTCACTGCTGCGAGTGTGAATTTGCACATATTAGCAGCAGCTTTTGGGAGTATTGCGGCTTGATGGTGTTTGCTAACAGACCTTACTGCCCAGCTTTCTCACCTGAACTGTGCACCTCTGATCTGTGCTTGCAGCAGGCCAAGCAGATGAAGGGGAAGTTTATAATGCAATGTTCTGTCATGGCAACATGAATGCCTTTTTTCATTTAGGGTTTCACCAAGCAATGTATTCATTTCACAAGGTCAGCATGCAAATAGTATCAATCAGGGACCTAATCCTGAAGACCTTGCAGTCATCCAAGTCTGTCAGCTGTTTCACAGACTTCAGTGGGACTTTCCTTGAAAAAAAGTCTCAAATAAGTCTTCATACTCATGGATGTGCTATGTAGACACTGCAAACCCGAAAAGTGTGGTTCCCCGCAAGTCCCACCCTTTTATGTTAGGTAGCTGTAAAGTGCCACAAGCCTGACCTGCCAGTGTTTCTCACTTGTTGGGTGCTCTGCTCCCTTGTAGATGGTGTCTGGGATGCTCAGAAGCACAGCATCAGTCTTCTTGGGTTTGATTTTTTTCTTGGATGAGAGGGAGAAGCAGCTGTGTGGGTGTCAGTGGAGCTGAGCTGGTGTAAAACCAGTATGGCAGCCTGCTCCATCCACTGCCCACATCAGAGCAGTTCTTCTTGATGGACTTGCCAGAAGTTGGGGCAGCTCCAGGAGCCAGCCTGACTGTGCAGCAGCTGCAGATGTTGCTTCAGCTTAGCCTGTATCCCGTAATAGTTCATTAAACGGGGTTTTCAGTTTATAGGTGCATACACTGGAAAAATATAAAATAAATAAATAATAATAAAAAAAATAGCATCAATATACCTTGCAGTACTGCAGCATTTTTGCTAGAGGACGTACTTGAGGAGTACCTGGTGTGGGAAGCTCTGGGAAGGAGCTCACAATGGCTGGGTCACTCCCACAGCTTTTCCCACAGCACAGGCCAAACAAAGGACTTCTGTGCAACTCTTGAGAAGTGCCGGAGCTCCTCTCCGTGCTGCAGAGGAGGCGAGGAAACCCTTACTAGACCCAAAGTTGCCATCTAGCGGACCTGCAGCTTTTTGTGCATGTGGGAGGTTTTTTTTTTTTTTTGTTGTTGTTGTGTTCCCCACTTTGAATAGTGCAGACACAGAAAATGTCACATGGGAGCCTCACTTGTAATAGCCCTTGGGAAATAGCTTTCTGTCTCTTTTAAGCACCTGTAAGAATAAAACCTTTTGTAATTGAGTGGGATAATTTGGTTTATCTGGTGCAATTTTCCAAGGAATCTGTCCCTAAGAACTAAATCTTGTCATATTTATTTATTTTTGTCTTACTAGAAGTGTGTTCTTTGAATGGAAGCGGATTCTGGTTTGTCAGATCAAGTTCAGACTATTAAAATATTTAATTCTACAAAGTTTTCACTGAGTTTCTCAGATATTCTAAATACACTTTTATTGTGAATTTTACACATATTACCTGCTTTTACTGGATTTTTTTTTTTTTTTTTTGGTGGGAAAATGTACGCATCTTAATAACTTCCTATGCAGTCAAGATGATAAAAGCGGAACAAGAAGAGTGCTTTGCTCTCTTTTAAAATGAGGGAATCTCACCTTTCTTTAATGGTGTTTTACTGACAAATAGCAAAGGGTTTACAATGAATTGCTGCATCTCACAATTTTGTGACTTAAACAGTTTGGACGCCTTCAAGAAAATTGAAAGATTCTCTCGTTTTCTTGGATGGACTTTTGAAACTGGCTCACTAACTTGCTAAGGACCTGAGCTTGGGATTGCTCTAATACAGTCTGACCCCAATCATAAGAAGTCATCTTTGATGAGCTTATGTAGTTATTCAAACAATATTAGTAAAAAAGATACAGAAGTTTATTGTGAATTTTGTTTGTGTTATGACTTTGTGAATAAACTGCTTTTGTCAACACTGCAAAAACCGAAGGTAATTCTGCAGACATGCAAGCAACAAAGGTGGCAACATGAGTTGTTCAAGCCTACAAGATTGAATATCTGAAACAGGAGTTTGGAATGTCTTTAGGGTTACTCAAGAGACTGCAGCCTACCTTCTCTACAAATAACTCATCTCTATTTTTTTTTAAAGATTGGTAAACGCTTATTTAAAATCCGATGTTATTTGTAATGCATTTATGTAAGAGAAAAAAAAGAAAAAAGAAAAGAAAAGAGAAGAAAAGAGAAGAAAAGAGAAGAAAAGAGAAGAAAAGAGAAGAAAAGAAAAGAAAAGAAAAGAAAAGAAAAGAAAAGAAAAGAAAA
>CM021765.1:197837944-197853089 GCA_011076525.1 Nettapus auritus
AAGAAAAGAAAAGAAAAGAAAAGAAAAGAAAAGAAAAGAAAAGAAAAAGACGTATGTTATAAGCAGTGATCCCTTCCAGAATCTGTGTGGGTAAACACTGGCAGAGGTGAGGGGAGAACATTTATTTCCAATTTTATTATGTTTTTTAATACCTCACTGTAACTTTGATCATCCTTGGTGACTCCCCTCCCTCATTGTCAGAGAAGTATTTCACTAGACTGTTGGCTTTTAGCCTTTTATGCTTTTTAGATCCCTCCATATAAAAGGAAATGTATTGTCAAAACCTTATCTTTCTTGGTGGTTTTGGCTGTAGCCCACAGACTCATGTCTGTCTGTATATCATGAACTCATCACTAAGATCATTTTGAATTGCTTTTTTAATTGCATTTTTAATTGCTTGAATTGGCAAATGCAGGACTTAAGGAATATGCAGCATTTCTCTTAAATGACCCTTCACTTGTCCTTCTCTGAGACAGGGGAAATCATGTCTGATTATGAAATCTCTGTGATCCCCCCAAAGGCAGCTACAACTACACAATTTACCCTGTGCTCTTTTCAAAGGCAGCTACAACTAAATACTTTACCCTGTGTGCTCCTCCTGTCCTGCTATCCCTGGGACATAAGAAAATGTGAATTGGACTGTAATAAGAGAGGGAAGAAGGACAGGATTCTATCTTTGTTCTGAAGTGCTCTGATGTTCCTGTTAGTGCATGTTTTGTGTGTCAGGATGTCTCCTGTTGGCCATTTCAGACCATTTTAGCCTTTGCAGCTAATTGTTGATCAGTCTGTGGGCTCTGAACAAACTCTGACAAATGCTGCTGTGGCAGATGACTGAGTGCATTTGCTACAATGCCTCTTTGCCATAGAATCATAAGGTTCATAGAAATACAAGGTTGGAAAGGACCTACAAGATCATCTAGTCCAACCATCCTCCTATCACCAATAATACCCACTAAGCTACTAAATCATATCTCATAGCACCTCATCCAGGCGTTCTTGAACACTGCGAGGGACGGTGACTCCACCACCTCCCTGGGCAAGCCATTCCAGCACCTGACCAATCTTTGACAGAAAAAGTTTTTCCTAATCTAATCTAAATCTCCCCCTGTGCAACTTGTGGCCATTTCCGTGAGTCCTATCTTTAGCTATCTGGGAGAAGAGGCCAAGCCCTTCCTCATCACAACCTCCCTTCAGGAAGTTGTAGACTACAATGATGTCTCCCCTGAACCTCCTCTTCTCCAGACTAAACAATCCCAGCTCCCTCAGCTGTTCCTCATAAGAATTGTGCTCCAGGCCCCCCCACCAGTTTTGTTGCCCTTCTCTGGACATACTCCAGGGCCTCGATATCTCTCTTGTGGTGAGGGGCTCAAAAATGAACACAGTACGCAAGGTGTGGCCTCATCAAAGCTGAGTAACGGGGGATGATCACCTCCCTTGTCCTGCTGGCTACAGTATTTCTAATACAGACCAGGATGCCATTGGCCTTTTTGGCCACCTGGACACATTGACCAACACTCCCAGGTCCTTTTCTTCTTCATAGTCTTCTAGCCAATCTGCCCCAAGCCCATAGCCTTGCATGGGGTATAAACGCAGGGCCAAAACGCAGGACCCAGCACCTGGCCTTGTTGAACGTCATCCCATTCACCTCAGCCCAGCAGACCAGCCTATCCAGATCCCTCTGAAGGGCCAAACGTAACCTCAGGCAGACTGACACTACCTCCCAACATTGTGTCATCTGAAAACTTACACTCAATCCCCTCTTCTAGGTTATCAATAAAGATATTAAAAAAGATAGGCCCCAATACTGACCCCTGGGGGACCCCACTTGAAATGGGACACCATCTGGAATTAACTCCATTAACCACTACATGCTGGGAACGGCCCTCCAGCCACTTCTTTACCAGAGAAGAGTATTCTTGTCAAGGCCATGGGCAGACAGTTTCCCCAGGAGAACACTGTGGGATACCATGTCAAAGGCTTTGCTGAAATCTAAGTAGACTACATCAATAGCCTTTCCCCAGCAACAAGTGTCCTGAACAGGTCTTTCCCCTGCATAAATGTTCTGAACAGGTCAAAGTCTGCCCTCTGGAAGTTCAAGGTAGCAGTTTTGCTAGTTACCCTTCTGACATCACCAAGAATAGAAAACTACAATTCACAATCACTCTGCCCAAGATAGTCCCCAACTTTCACATCTCCCATCGGTCCTTCTCCGTTAGTGAAGAGCAGATCTAGTGGGGCACCTCCCCTGGTAGGCTCTTGAACCAGCTGTGTCAGGAAGCTATCTTCCACACACTCTAAAAACCTCCTGGATTGGTTCTTCTGCGCAGTATTATATTTCCAGCATATATCAGGGAAGTTGATGTCTCCCATGAGAACAAGTGTTGGTGATCATGTAACTTTTGTGAGCTGTTCATAGAATGCCTCATTCATCTCTTCATCCTGATTAGGCAGTTTATAACAGACCCCCACCAAGATGTCACCCCTACAGGCCTTCCCCCTGATCCTTATCCATAGACACTCAAATTTATCATTCCCAACCTCAAGCTCTTCAACATCAAAGCACACTTTAATATATAGAGACATACCACCACCCTTCCTTCCTTGTATATCCCTTCTGAAGAGTTTGTATCCGTCCATCATAGTACTCCAGTCATGGGAGTGATCCCACCATGTTTCAGTTATAGCAACTAGGTCGTAGTTAGCCTGTCACATGATCACTTTCAGCTCCTCCTGTTTGTTGCCCATGCTGCGTGCATTGGTGTAGATGAACTTCAGATGAGACACCTGTCTCATCCCCAGCTTCAGCATTGTTCCCCTAGGCACTGCTCTGGTGAGCCCTATTTTATACCCCTCCCTTGTCATAGCTAGTTTAAAGCTCTCTTGACGAGTCCTCTCTTGACGAGTCCTGCTAGCTCCTGAGCTAGGATTCATTTTCCCTTTGAGACAAGTGAGTTTCATCCATTCTCAACAGGCCAGGGGTTGAGTAAACCCCTTTGGGTCTGGAGAACAAGTCTTACGAGGAGCGGCTGAGGGAAGCCTGGAGAAGAGGAGGCTCAGGGGCGACCTTATCGCACTCCACAGGTACCTTAAAGAAAGCTGTAGCGAGGTGGCGGTTGGTCTATTCTCCCACATGCCTGGTGACAGGGCAAGGGGGAATGGGCTAAAGTTGCACCAGGGAAGGTTTAGGTTGGATATTAGGAAGAACTTCTTTACAGAAAGGGTTGTTAGTCACTGGAATAGGCTGCCCAGGGAAGTGGTTGAGTCACCATCCCTGGAGGTCTTTAAAAGACGGTTAGATGTAGAGCTTAGGGATATGGTTTAGTGGAAGACTTGTTAGCGTTAGGTCAGAGGTTGGCCTAGGCGATCTTGGAAGTCTCTTCCAACCTAGACTATTCTGTGATCCTGTAAACTGCCCCATGGTCATAGAACCCAAAGTTCCTATCTTGACACCAGCCTCTCACCCAATTATTCATTGCCTGTGTTTTCCTAGCCTGCTCCGTGTCCTTCACCTCCCCAGAAGGTATAGAACAAAACACTAGTGCTCCCGCTCCTTTAATTATTCACCCTAAACCCTTGAAATTTCTTTTCATAGTTTTCAGGCTTCTCTGAGCGATTTCATCACTGCCCACCTGAACTATGAATAATGGGTAGTAATCAGTGGGGTGAACCAGTTCCGGGAGTTTTCTAGTTATGTCCCTGATCCTGGCCCCAGGTAGGCAGCACACTTCCATATGGTTTGGGTCTGGTCTGCAAATGGGGTCCTCCGTTCCTCTGAGAAGGGCGTCGCCTAACACAACCTTCTTTCTTTCCTGGCAGAGGCAGTCTGAATGTGCGGAGTTGACTGCCTCATCCTTGGTAACCTCTTTGGGGAACTTTCCACACCTCCCCTCTTACCTCCCCTTCAATGTCCAATGCTACAAACCTATTGGTTAGAGGGACCTGGGGAC
Organism: Nettapus auritus; assembly: GCA_011076525.1. Taxonomy (NCBI): domain Eukaryota; kingdom Metazoa; phylum Chordata; class Aves; order Anseriformes; family Anatidae; genus Nettapus; species Nettapus auritus. Next base: position 197,841,892 of record CM021765.1, read on the forward strand.
GCAAGGGAAGCAGAGTGGGATTTTTCCCACAGTGCCAAACAGGGACCCTTTCCCAACCTTCCCCATCCCTCAGGTCCCCCTCCTCTGCCTGACAGGGACAGGGCAGAAGTTCAATCACCAGTTGTGGGGTATTTCCCTGGCGCCTTTCCCTCTGGCACGCCAGAGAGCTACTCCACCAGTCGATCTCCTGTTCACAGTCCCTGATGGCCCTCAGTATCTCAACCTGCTCTTTCAGCTCTGCCACCATGCTGACCAGATCTTCCACCTGTTTGCACCTCACACTAGTGGAACACCTGCTGCCTTACCCTGTCAGCAGGAGGCTCTGACACTCCCTGCAACCAGAGACCTATACAGCCACAGTTCTGGACAGGCCCTCTGTCTGTGTTGCCACAGTCTTTTTGGGGCAAGTTCTCTACCAGGTGGAGACCATTGCAAAAATTGTGGTCACAGAGACTGCCAGTAGACAGCATGGACTTGAAAGGGAAGAGGGACAGACTGCCTGTGCCCTGCCACACAAGCTCCCACACCCACCCCTGCAGCATGCTGAGGGTTGTTCTCACGTGCTGGTCACCCTTCCCAGTGCCTGGTGGCAGCGATGTGTCGCTGCCCTCCTGGAGGCTTTTTCTAGGCAGAGGGCCTGGGTGCAGTCACTGTTGCCCTGGCAATGCCCACTCCCCATCAGCCTCTCTTGCAAGAGCTGGTGGGTGCTGCCTGGTCGTGCTGCTGTCCCAGGCCACCCCTGGAGAAGCAAGGGCCTGAGATCCCCCTGAACCCATGGTTGGGTGCTGCAGCTGCGGCTGTGCCAGCTCCGAGGCAGCCAACCTTGACTACAGGTGCCATCCCTTGCACTGAAGGGAACTGCAGCTCTACCTCTGTTATTCTAGTCTGTGATCTTTGCCTGAGTGCCTCTTTATGGAGGGTTTGAAGTGAACTCAGGGGTTGTTCAGCTCAGCTGTTTTGGCCAAAGCTCAGCTAAGCAAATCAGCTTGTGGGCTGGTATTGAGTTAAACCTAAGACATGGGGAAACAATAAGAATACTTTACCAGAAACTTTAGATAGGGAATACTGCTGTTTCTTGAGTAGCAGATGAGCATAATTTTGCTTAGCTTTATAAAAGGTACAGGCCCATTTCTTAAAACTCTGTGTGCCTGCACAGTAGTGAAAACTCCAAGAATAATTTTTAATTTGTTGTTCAAAGGCAAAGAATCCTGTCTGAAGTTGTCTGGATCAGGGATGGCAGCATAGAAGAGGCAGTGACCCAGATTTTGTTGTCTTCCTCATTTTCTTAATTGCAACCAGTGATATGGGTTGTTACTAAAACATAAAGAATGAGTTTGTATGAACTGATCTCCATGATCCCTGCATTACTGTCATTTAGCAGAAATGGCCCTTTCTGCAAGCAGTCGTCCTGACCTGATGGTGAAGAGCTTGAGCCTGTGCTGAGTGTGTTCAGGCTGACTTGCGAAAATCTGACTCCACAATCAGTAAGATTGTAAAGTAGGTATGTTTATTCAGCGCTGGGTGGCAGGGGGGAGGTAGTCCCACCAAAGCTGTGTGCCACAATTCGCTTGCTGGCATTCTCTTTTATCCCCTAAAATATTACATATGCATTAAGTTTTGCAACACATCTATGCATATTCATTTCCTAGCTCCACCTTAGCCCTGCTTCATATGCTAATTATCTTATCAGTCCTTCTGCACTTGTGTAGTACTCTCTGGTGGTTGTCCGGGTGGTCGTTGGGATGAAGTAAGACGTCTTCATCAGAGTTGAACTTTTTACCTTTTCTCCCTGTGCATGCTCTCTGAGCTCTTGGTCACAATCTGGGCCATAAGGTTGGTTTGGTTCGGTTCTCGGGGTCCGAGGGGCTCCTGTTATCTCGAGGCTTTGCATGTTTGACATTATTTATCTTAACCTTTTATAAAAGGTCCTCCTTATCTCTGAGCCCTTGGTTACAGTCTGAACCATAAGGTTGGTTTGATTTGGTTTTTGGGGTCCCAGGGGCTCCTGTCATCTGGAGGTCTAAGCGCAGCATAGGCACAGTACATCACAAATGTAGCACATATTAAGCAATGAATGTTGCCTATATATTCATTCTTAATCAATCACTCTCTAATTTCTAATCCCACTTTCCAGTCCCCCCTTTTCTGGAAAATCTAGTAAATTCTTTTACTTAATACAAAATTTTTTCTTCCCAGTCTCTATGATATGTATCCCTTAATGCCTTGCCATATACTTTCATCAAGGAAGCTAATATCACCATTCATTGTAACAATTTCCAATTCCAAATAAGTATTACAAAAGACAATATTAAACTTGTACCAACTAATATCAATCAAAAACTAATTGGGTGACATAATGTGTTCAAAATCCCAGTTGCATTTGGCGACCATTCAAAGAGTGGATCCCACCAGTTGTGATTTGTGTCTTGTTTTACTCTTTGCAAAACTCTGCTTATTTCCTTTGTATCATGACAGACAGTGATTAGAGTTTTAAAATGTTGATCAGGTCTTGGTGTTTAACTAGTTGCTTCACTAATGTGAGGTTCATCCCAATAGGTGTAGGTAATAACTTGTGATACACTGTGCTGTTAGACTTGATCAACTGGTGGGATACCACTGGTGCCAAATATAGAAAATCACACCCGATGATTCTAACAAAGTTACAAATACAAAAGTTAGAATGATTTTTGCTAGGGAGAGTTATGTTTTCCTTATCTACTTCTACAAAAGCACAAGCAGTTCTTAAATGCATACAGCCTTGACCAATATATAAGCACAGTCTTTTGACTAGCATTTGGATGAATTTCAAAGTGGCAAACACCTTGCTCAGTGTCAAGACATACATCCTGAGAGTCAATTGTGTTGCTTTCACAAATAAATCCTTGTTGTTCCCAGGTAACACATGATTCCAGATTTATAGACTGCTATTTCTCATTCCCCATCTATGCCCATGTTCTATGCTCCGAAGGATAGAGCACTGTCTCCTCGTGGTTTAATCCTAGTGCAATGATGGGGTGGATAACATAAACTGTGGCATTATGTATAGTAAGCACAAAGGCAGTAGCCATGTTAACAATGGGATCATAGGTAAAATTTACCAGAGTCTACCAAGACTGGAACTTCCTCTCAAAATCATTGGCATTGTCCCAAACAGCCTTTCAGACTTCAACTGGGAAAATGCCTTCACTTCCATCCCTAATGATCAAGGCAGCTGTTGCCTGCATCCATAACCATGCTTGTATACAACTAAAAGCTAAAGATATGTTATCTTGAACCATACTAAGTGCATCTATTATTAGTTTGTTGCCTTGGTCTTCAGCCTTTTCCCATGTCAGTAACACCTTTGAAACTTGCCTTTGGTTAGCTCCCAATGCCAATAAGGATAATTATAGGGGCTGTTAATCATTTGGCACCCTATTTTAATTTCATCCTCTATGGTTCTTTGGTGTGTCCATTCTTTTCCTAATTTCTGCCATTCTGATAATGTATATAAATGGTCACCATTTGTTCACCATATAACCACAGCTGCTAACTTTCCATTAATGCTCTTATCCTCCATTGTTATGGCTTCAGACCAAGGCCACTCACCATTCTCTATTCTCATAGAGGCACCTTCCAATTCTTGAATCACAATTACGACTATAAGCCAGAAAACTAAAACAATTCTGTTAAGTAATTTTTCTGCAAACTATATTACTAAATACTCCCGACCGTAATGTCCTCATTTTGCTTGACTGAGATTTAGTTTCAATTCACTGTCACCTGGTGTTACTTTCCAGGGGGCTTCTGGAGCCTTCTTTACTTGAGAATGGTGAGTCCAGGCACTCTGTTCCTTGATCTTAATTGCAGTGAAGGTAGTAAGGAGCACCTGGTATAGTCTTTCCCACTGTGGTTTCAAAGTTTTCTCTGCAAGAGACTTAGTTACCTCTCGGGCTTTGGCCTCTGGCCATCCTGAAAAGGTATCTGTTAACACCAGTAAATATTGACACTCCCTTTTTCTTGGAAGTTCAGAAAAGTCAATTTGCCACTGTTGCCCAGGCCCATGTCCTTTTCCAATTTGACCCAGTTTTGGTTTGGGGGCATTTTTTGGGTTAGTCTGGAGAAAAAGATCACATTGTTAAGTTATTTGAGTGATGGTAGCATATAAGTTCCTGGCAATAATTTTTCCAATTAGATAGTTATACAAAGCGTCTATTTCCCAATGTGTTTGCCGGTGTTTTTCCTTTACCGGTGACCACAATAAATTGGAGGAGATGACTAGCTTCCCCTTTACTTCTTCGGTAATAGCTCATCCCTCTTGGTTATATTTTCCCTTTTGACTTTTGATTAATTTTCTATTCTTTTTCTTATATACAGGCTTACCTTCAAGGTGAATCTGCCCGTCTGGAATCAGGGCTCCTTCAGTTGCTACCTCACCTTCTGCTGCTTCTTCTGCCTCCCTGTCCACCAGATCATTTCCTTCCTCCAATTCTGAGCTCACCTTCTGGTGTGCCTTAATGTGCATGATTGCTATCTTTCAGGCAGCTGAACTGCTTCCAATAATCATGTTTGATTTTTTTTTTCCTCTCCTCAACAGTCCTCTTACTTTCCAGATGGCTCAATGTGCATGTACAACCCCAAACACATATCCTGAGTCTGTATAGATGTTTCTTTTCTTTCCTTTTGCCTTTTTTTTTTTTTTTCCTTTATTTTCTTTCCTTTTGCTTTTTCTAAGGCACAGGTCAGAGCATGGGTCAGAGCAATTATCTCAGCCTTTTGTGCAGAGGTATCTGTTGGCAAAGGTCCAGATTCTAGTATGTCTTTGCAAGTGGTAACTGCATACCCAGCATGTTTTTCGCTGATGATGTAGCTGCTCCCATATGTTCACATCATCAAAAGGAGTGTCTTTCAGATCTGGACGGCTTTAGTAGGTAGCTTCAATGGTCTCCAGGCAGTCATGGTGTACCGGCTCCCCTTGGTTTCTGCTGATTTCAGGAACCTTTGTGGGGAAAGCCAGTGACCACCTCTCACTTCCAGCACTGCGGACACTGTGTAAGACACTAGCACAGTTATTTTCTGTCCCAACGTGAACTTGTGTGCTTCCTGGATATTTAGCACCATTGCTGCAATGGCTCTGAGGCATCCTGGACATCCCTTGGTGGCAGCATCCAGCTGCTTAGAAAATTAAGCAACTGCCCTTTGATATGGGCCCAGGTCCTGTGCTAGTATTCCCAGGGCAATCCCCGTCAATGCCACACATGCTTCTTCTGTCTGGGTAGCTATTAGGAGGTCATCTACGTACTGCAAAAGCCTTCCTTCTCCTGATGGGGCTTCCCAGCTCTCCAGGTCTCTCTACAGTCCTTTGCAAGTTGTTCTCCGAACAAGGTGGGTGAGATCTTAAGTCCCTGAGGCAACCTTGTCCATGTAAGCTGTGTTTTGCGCCCACTCTTAGGGCTTTTCCAATCAAATGCAGAGATTTTCTGGCTGGCTTCATGGAGAGGGAGGCAAAAGAAGGTATCCTTCAGGTCTAAAACGGTAAGCCAAGTTAGCTCTCATGTTAAACATGTCGATCAATTATCGGGCTAATTCCTTCTCTATCTTTCTTTTTCAAGGGGTACTGGTTAAGTGCATTTTTTGCCTTACCTGGTACATTAGATCATATTCCGGAAAACACTTGACTCAGTGAGGGGTGAACACTTGACTCACCTCGGAGGCGGGTAGCTTTTGGGATGGAGGTGTGTTTTGGTATTATAATGATATTATAATGAGAAAAGTAAACTAGAGTAGAGCATTTGTCAAAACCTGACAGGTCATTGGCTCAGGGTAACAAAAAGTACGGCTTATCAATCTCGGTGTGCACAAGAACAATCGAGTCCCCACCTGGTCACAGAGCCTAGCCGTGGTGTCTCCACTCCACTCTATGCTTCGTGCTGTTCCTCAGAGCCAGCACACCAGGTAACCCCAGTGTGATAGCATCTAAGGTTGGAAGCCTAGGGAACACTCAGGTAATGCAGCTACTCCCTACCCTGAAAGCCTCTTCAATGCTGTACATTTTCTTTAAAATGTGAATGTTAGTTTTACTTTCTTAGTTACTTTCGGCAATTGCACCACAAGAGTATAAATAGATTCTGTTGGGGTGCCTAGAGGAGTTCCTGATGAACAGAAAGCCAGGAATCAAACTGCTGTAGGGTTTGAGTCACAGTTCTGATGGTTAGCAATCAATAAGAATGTGGATTGGATTAATTATTATAATAAGCAGAGATTCATAAATTATACAAGGGATGCGATAAGAGAAATTGCCGAACAACTAGATGCCACCAGCAAAACGGCTTGGGAAAACAGAATAGCATTAGATATGATGCTCGTGGAGAAAGGAGGTGCGTGTGTGTGATACTGAGCAAACATTGTTGCACTTTTATACCCAACAATATTGCCCGATATACCCAACAATATTGCCCGAGATGGCACAGTAACTAGAGCATTGCAAGGACTTGCCACCCTTGCCAGAGAACTGGCCAAAAAATTAGGAACAGACATTTCCAAACTACCAAATTACACCTTAAAGAAAAGTTTTGCAAAACCCAACAATTTATTTAAAAAAAAGGGGGGGGGGAGGGGGAGGGGAATTGTGGGAATATATATACATTTTTTTCCAGGGTTATATTGTTTAAAGATGAGGAATGTGGTACTGAGATATGCTTGTAGTGATAAGAAAATTTAGCAGGTGACCTTGTAAAATGCAGACAACCAGGCTCCTTAGAGCAATTAGATGAAAATCATGGTGTCAAGTCAAGTCAGATAAGTGAAGAAACATTATCACTTCAAACAGGAAAAATGTGAAAATAAATCTGAAATTTAACAGGCCATGGATTGTCTGTGAAGCATCGGATAGGTTGTGAACCTGGATTACCCAGTTAATGGGGAAACAGGAGAGGGTCCTGGTCATCAAGAAAGAAAGTATATAAACTGTACTATGTGACTAGTAGGTGTGCTCCTGCTTGTGGGACACGCACCATTGCAATCGCAAATAAATTGCTACTTTACTGAGATCCTTGCCTGAGCCTAAGTTATTGGCTACAGAGCGTTTCTCACATGTGATTCTGTGATTGTTCTCAATATATAAAAAGCAGAGATCAGATAGATAAAATTGAGTGTGAATTACAAATAAAAGTGAAATTCCATCCTCCTACCATCATTTTTCATCAGCGGGTAGCAAATACAGAATCTTTTTAGCGTAGTTAAGCTTCACAGTAGAACTAGGCTTTAAGGATAAGCTATAATTGCTTCTGTGCACTCAAATAATTGAATATAAATCAATTACCACCATTTTAGGTATTTTAACAGCCAAGCTTGCTCTATAAAGAAAAACCTTTATTTTCTTTATTTTCTTTAATAGCCAGACCTTTAGATTTTTTTTTTAGTTATTATTATTTTATCCACATCTCTGAGACAAGTGATTCAAAGTCAGCCATTAATTAGTGATTTTATCAAGATTTTCCTTTCAGGACCAAAAGGTCAGCACACCCTTGAAATTCTAGCAAAACAAATTTATCTGATTTGCACATGAAGCCAAGGCTTGTGATGAAGAAGCCTCAGAAAACAACTTGAAGGGTACAGGTTTAATTTGGGATGTCTGCTTAAGAACATGCCTGTTATGCTAAGCACTAATGTGATGGCAAGATAGCCTGAATTTCATTCTGACAGAAACACTAGGCACAATGGCTGAATTAAAAGGAACACCAATGAAACATGGTTCTGACCTTCATACAATTTATTTTTACTGTATTGTACAGAGACCTTTTGGCTGTCTGAGTCATGGTCTGGCTCTTGGATGTTGACAACCAGCAGCAGCCTGCTTCAAGCAATGTGCTGGCTTTGCTGATAGACGGGCCCTGACATGGAAGGAAGAGCATGTTAATTTATGGGACAACCTGGATTACTCTACTTGACTAATCCAGACCAGTAGGATTTACAAATAAGATGCAATTTTCTTAAACAGGAGGAGAGACATGAATGAAGGAACAAAGGGAAGTGAAGGGCTTTTCCTGGCAGAGGTAGTTCAGACATCAATCAATTGCTAGTTCAGTATTGTGTTAGGATGCCACAACAATCCTTTCTGGGCTTGAAATAGATATCAACACTGCCATATTACTACATGTATTTCGTATCTTTTTTCTGTATTTGTGCTGGTTTTACTACTGGTATCAAGACACTTCATTAATTTTTCAAAGGGAAAAAAAGGAAGAATTTAGGAATGGAGGACTTAATCTGTTGCTGTTAGAAAAAGTGGGAGTAAACAAAGAAATCCAAGATGATCTACTATTAATGTCCTTATTTTAAGTTAGAACACAGAACACACAGCCAGAAGCTCAAATTCCCACACTATTCTACTTGTGCTTTTCCCAGACTGATCTGATCTGTTCTACTAGCTAAGATATCCTGTAGAGGAGCTACACAGCAATTTCAGGTTTCAGTGAAGCATCACTAAACAGAAGGTTTTTCTTTTACTAGATTAGTAATAATAATAATAATAATTCAATGCCACTGCTTAAAATCCTGGCAAAATGTGATCTATCACTGACAGCAAGTCAAATGTTATTGATAAAAGTCCTCTACTGTCCTCAAGTGGCTTAGTTTGAATGCTGCACCCCCAATGATTTACTGCAAATGGTCAAAACTTCACTGGGGCTCTGGTTTCTGTTGGGAAAACAGAGTGATTCATATGAATTGAGTGACTTGCTTTAGGTACGTGGTAGTGAAAATCATTTCCACTATCAACCTGACCATCGTTTGCTGAGAACACAATTGCCTTTTTTTCTAGTACGTAAGAGCCTCAGCAGTCATATTAGTAGTTCTGACAATTTTCAGGTGCAGGGCTCCCTTGTTAAACATGAAGAAGTACACGTGAACAGTGTATTATAAAATGTGAGAACCAGTGCAGTCTCCTAATGTAGGTGCACATGAAATAATTTAATGGTAAAATAGATATGAAGGTACCTTTCAAGAATCCTTGTAATCACCTTTCAAGAATCCCTGTAAATATCCGGGTATGCAGAAAACAGTGGGTATCCATGCAATCTTACCGGGAATGTGCACACCTCTGTTCTTGCTCCTGTCTTCCTGCAGGGCCTCCTTTTTCTTCTCCAGCCCTTTCCTCACCTGCACACTCCATGCTGAGGGGCAGCTGCAGCGTCAAAGAGCAAGACTCTCATGTAGGCTCTGAACGTCCCCACCTCTGCCTGCCCCCAGCCCCAGGAGCAAGGAGCACAGCCTCCTTCCACTGTGGGTACATGACTGTCAGCTGCAGGGGAGCTTTAGGACTTCAAGTGTGCAGTGGGATGGCTGGAGTCAGGGTCTCTCCGTGGTCATTCCCTCTCCGAAGCAGCCAGGGGATGGAGAGCCAAAGCCCCCAGCTGAGCAACCCGTGTGCTGGATCCCTTGGGCAGCCTGCTGCAGCTCAGCTTTTCCAGGCCTTTGTGGGAGCTGGCCCACACTTACTTGGCACTTCACTTGTCCAGAGGAGCTGCCTCAGCCTTCTGTGGGAGGTGAGGGATGAGGAAATGAGGCTGCTTCATATGCACTGGTTACATCTGCAGAGACTTCTTTTTCAGTTCCACAAGTGCCATGAAGGAAGAAGTCTGTGTGCAGCCTCTCCTTTTCCTCACAGAGGGGCGAAGGATGAGGACAAGCGCCCAGGTTGCCTCCTCCAGCTCCACTACAGCCTCACATGGGAGATGGCTCCTTTCCCCTGGCTGTCTGGAACAGCTCGGCCTCAACCATCAGCCTGGAGTGTGGCTGGAGAAAGACTGGTGTGTGAACAGCTGGCACGTGTCAGCAGGAGGCATGTCTCGTCGAGGGGGTATGTGGGGGTATTGGTCGAGAGCTGGATGAGTATGAGGCAGCGGTGTGCTGAGGTGGCCAAGAAGGCCGACGGCATCCTGGCTTGTAGCAGAAATAGCGTGGCCAGGGCAGCCACAGCAGGACAAGGGAAGTGATTCTCCCCCTGTACTCAGCTCTGGTGAGGCCGCGCCGGGAATGCCATGTTCAGTTTTGGGCCCCTCACAAGAAGGACGTGGAGGTCCTGGAGCTTGTCCAAAGAAGGGCAAGGAAGCTGGTGAAGGGTCCAGGGAGCAAGTCGTGTGAGGAGTGTTGAGGGAGCTGGGGTTACGTAGCCTAGAGAAAAGGAGGCTCGAGGGAGACCTTATTGCTCTCTACAACGACCTCAGAGAAGGTTGTAGTGCCATGGGGGTCAGTCTCTTCTCCCAAGCAACAGGCGCTAGGAGAAGAGGAAAAAGTTGTGCCGGGGGAGCTTTAGGTGGATACTAGGAAAAATGTCTCGAATGGAAGGGTTGTGAAGCACTGGAAGAGGCTGCCCAGGGAAGTAGTTGAGTCACCATCCCTAGAGCTACTCAAAAGTCGTCTAGATCTGGTGCCTAGGGACATGGTTCAGTGGTAGACTGCGTGGTGCTAGGATAACGGTTGGATGTGATGATCTTCGAGGTGTTTTCCGACCTAAATGATTCTACGATTCTATAATTCTATGACTATGAGAGGCCCAGGGCGCCAGGTTGGCGTGGCCTGCACCACTCTTTCCCCTGAGATCAACAACACAGAGAGGAGCACTGGGGGCAAAAGTCTGCCTGAGCTTTTATTCAATGCAGAAGGCAGCCGCAGCTGAGCTGAGGCTGGGGGCAGGATGTGGTGGGGCACCTGAATTCCTGGGGCGCTGTCCTGTGCCTCCCAGTGATGCTTCTGTGGGCGCTGCAAAGCTTCCTGAGGGCCAGCTGCCACCTCTGAGTGCCCTCCTGGTGCTGGCAGCTGGGCACCGCTATTCTCACTGTCCTGGGGGGCAGCTGCAGCAGAAAGCCCTGCGCAGAGCCTGAAGCGCCTCTCTCCTGACGTGGGAGAGCCGACGGTCCTGACTGTTTCATACAGAAGTTCCTCAGGGACGCTGGAGGCATGTTGGGTATGTGATAAATGATTGAGTCTCAAATAGGATTCCAATTGAAGTTAACAATTTAGAAGAGGAATAAAAAGAAGCAAACAGCACTGGGTGTGCCAGGAGTCTCTGCTCAGCCAAGACGCACACCCCACAGTCCCCACTCCGGGCTTCTATCCCCTCTACTAATACATATTCATTAGTGGGCATGTCCTCCTTCGAGCATGCCCTCTTCATCTTCTGGAATCTTCTCCAATCTTCTCCACCCCTGACCACATAC
>CM021765.1:197853189-197925361 GCA_011076525.1 Nettapus auritus
GCTCAACCAAGACACACACCCCACAGTCCCCACTCTGGGCTTATATCTCCTCTATTAATGCATATACATTAGTGGGCATGTCCTCCTTCAAGTATGCCCCCTTCATCTTCTGGAATCTTCTGGAATCTTCTGGAATCTTCTGGAATCTTCTGGAATCTTCTTGACCCCAGACCATATACATGCTTCTCCCCCCGCCCCCCCCAGTCTTCAGCCTAGCAACAGCACTGGTCCAAGCTGTTCCTGTCAGGTGACCACTGCAGAACAGAAGAACTGTATACAGACATTAACCACCGAATATAAGAACCATATACATACGTTGATCACCAAACACGTAACTATATACATACATTAACCATCTCCATCTCCCCAGGGTTGTTGTTATACAAGGATGTATAAGACAACCACATTTCATCATGTGGCCCTAGCATTGCTCTACACTGACACGAATCCAATGCACACAACTCACAGGCATGTCCCTGGCTCTCAACCATCGCCTCAGTGCTGTGCTCACTGGGGATGGGACATGCTGATGGCTTTGACTCTTGACCTCCAGGTGTCTGGGGAGGCGCACTGTAACCCTCTTCTTTGCCAGCAGGGGCTGATGGAGGACTTGCTGGCCTGCTCTCTGCTGGTGCTGTTGCTGTGAGAGGCGTGCTGTGCCTCTTTTCCCCTGCACCTTCTGCCAGGGGAGCATCTGACGGTGCAGTGTCCGTGGACTCCAGCGAGCCAAGAGGGGCAGTTGTTGGGTTTTCCACTTCTGCTGCTGCAGCCTCCCTGTGCATGCTGCTGGATGAGCTGCTGTCTTCTTGGGGAAAGGCCTGTGGTTCCTGGAAGAGGCTGGAGAACCTGGGGTTGATCCAGGAGTTCAAGATGACAACCTCTTCCTCTTCATCCCATCCCACAGGACTGCTTTCTTTCCTGCCCTGGCCCTGGCTTGTCCCCTCCTTGCCGCTCCCCTGCCAGCGTTTGACGTTTTGCTTTCTCCTTTGCTCTTGCTTCTCAACCCTGCCTGGGCTGGCTGGCGCAGGGTCTCTCCTGGGAGGTGTGCCCAAGGGAGAATGCCTTTCCTCCCTCATGGCTCCTTCGCTGCGGGCGATGGCATTGCTAATGATGCTGGAGACGTAGGCCTTTATTGCGTGTTCCATGTCCTTGGCAGAGGCTGCAGGGCTCTTTTTGGCAGAGTGCTGACTCTTCTCCAAATTCTGGGGCACTGCTGTGGGGAGAGGTGGTGTTCTGTCGCCTTTGGTCGCGAGACCTCTGCCTGAGGGAGAAAGCCTTGCCTGGCTGTTGGCTCCCTCGTTGCAGGCTACAGCATTTCTTTTGACTGTGGAGACAAAGGACTGTACTCTGTACTCCACATCCTTGCCAGGGGCCACAGGGCTGTGTGGGCCACGTTCCCAACGCTCTGCCCTCACTGCCTTTTCCCTCTCACCAGAGATGCATGGAAGAGGTGGTAGAAGCTCTTGGTGGCTGTGGACATCTGTGCCCAATGCCTTTGCCCTTCTTCCAGCTGAAGATGAAGAAGCTGCTGCTTGTAGAGGGGGCAGCTTGCAAGCGGCCCTTTCAGATGTTCAGGGTAAGCATCTTTCGGATGCTGATGTCTGTGCTGCGGGCACTTGCTTGGGTGCTGCTACCTGAGTCACTGCCTGCCTTGGGAAAGGCGGCATGGATAGCAGATGGATTCCTGCCACACCCCACTGCGGGGCAGTGTCTTCATGTCTTGCAGCTTCTCCATCTGCAAGAGAAGGTGAGGACAAAGGCCGAGTTTGGTCATTTCTGCCATTCCCCTCCACGTCCCCCTAGAAGTGCTCCTGTGAGCTGCCCTGCAGTGGCCCCATTCATGCCCCGGCAGCTGAGCACGCAGAGCGGGGCTCAGCTTGCCAGGGTAATGCCCTGCCTGTCTTCTCCAGCAAGTGCTGCCTGCTCGTCGCAGGCTGCCAGGGCTGCCAAATATGTTCTACCAAACCCTCCTAGGGCTCCGGACTCCGTGTGGCAGCTGCCAGTGTGACGCACACTCTCTGTGCACGACCACACTGGCTGCCTGTCCGCATGGAGGGACGATGGAGGCAGCTCCTGCTTGTGGACAGCCAGGTTACGTTAGGCCACGCTGCTCGTTGTGCCCCTGGGCACAGAATTGCCAGGGCCACGTGGGCTTTGGCTGCCTTGGGGGTCAGCTCTTCTTGGAGAAACCCCAGGTGATCTCACCCTGCACGTGGAGCTGCCAACCTAGTCCTTGGTGCTGCTCACTGCACTGAACAGGCCCGGCCAACAGATCCTGGGACGGTGCTTGTGTCTGGGACGTTGCTGGCTTATCCTCTGGTGTATTTTTGGTGCAGGAGGAGGACTGTGCTTGGCCTCCCTGCTCAACGGCCACCTGCATGGGGAGAGGAACAGCACAGGCAGGTGATGAAAGGGATGGCTCACCTGGTGCCCCAGAACCATAGCCAAGGGAGTAGCTGCTGCTCCTACTTGCTCAGCTGCTGCTGGGCTGAGATCTGTGCTGTCCTCCCCGAGAGGCTCTGCAGTCCAAGAAGAAGCCACGTCTTCTTCCTCTGGCGCTGCTGCTGGACCAAGAGGGGCTTCACTGCCTTCCTCCACAGGTTGTCCAGCCCAGGAAGAAGCCGCTTCTCCTTCTCGTGGCGCTGCTGCTGCAGTGAGAGGGGCTTCGCTGGCCTCCCCCACAGGGCCTCCAGCCAAGGCAGAGGCTGAGGATGCCCAGTCAACAGGCTCTGCTGCCCAGTCAACAGGCTCTGCTGTGGGAGGAGGCACCCTGGGCCCTGCAGGCGAGGGAGCAGTTGGTGCCCTCCTCGTGGCTCCCTGGCTCATGGCTACAGCATGGTGTAGGACTACAGAGACAAAGGTCCTGGCTGTTTCATCCAGGTGTTCCTCAGGGATACTGGAGGCATGTTGGGCATGTCCCTGGCTCTCAACCATCACCTCAGTGCTGTGCTCACTGGGGATGGGACGTGCTGATGGCTTGACCTCCAGGTGTCTGGGGAGGGCTCAAGGGTTGAGATAAGGACAAGGAGAGATAATAAGATTTATTGTCTATTACTAACAAGCTAGAGAAGTGAGAAAAAAAGGAAAGAAACCAAAAATATCTTCCCCCCATCCACTCTCTTCCACCTCCTCCTCCGAGCAGTGCAGGGGAATGGGGAATGGGGGCTGCGGTCAGTCTACAGCACCTCGTCTCCAGTGCTCCTTCATGGTCACTCTCTTCCCCTGTGCCATGGGGTCCCTCCCACAGGATGCCAAAAGTTTAGACCATGTGACTAAGTGCACAGTCCAATCTTTTCTTAAATTCAGACATGCTTGGTGCAGAGACTACTTCACTGGGGAGCCTGTTCCAGTGCGCAGCCACCCTCTCGGTGAAGAACCTCTTCCTGATGTCTAGTCTAAACTTCCCCTGCCTCAGCTTCACCCTGTTACTGTGGGTCCTATCACCGATGTTTATGGAGAATAGGTCACCCGCCTCTCCACTCCCCCTCGCGAGGAAGTTGTAGACCGTGATGAGGTCCCCCCTCAGCCTCCTCTTCTCCAGGCTGAACAGGGCCAGTGACCTCAGCCACCCCTCATATTATTTAAAATAACACAAGTACATTTTAAAAGAGGTCGGTCAGAAGCTTTATTAACACTGATCACAGTGCAAATATTTGGGCAGCATTTCTCTCTCCCACATTTTCTTCCAAGTGGTTGCAGCTACCCACTATAGACCCCCCATAGACTGTTCCAATAAAGGAAACTGGTGAGGAAAATGTAATGTTACCATAGCCAGGTGTGCGTTCCTGTGAAGAGTGGGCTCCAGACAATTCTTTGTAGGTTAATAAGGCCAAGTATCCATGCCTGGGAGGCTCAGACTCTTTAAGTAGCTTGTTAACTGCCACAGACCACAACATGGAGTGATGGCACTTGGTGGAGCCTGCAGAACTGGCACACCCAGCATGGTCTTAACAAAAGCTGTACATACCTGCCTGAGAACTTTTGCAGGATATACGAGGAGCAACAAGCAGATTATGTGACAAAACACCAAGAACTGTGTTTTGAGAAAGCTTAACTCTGGAGAAGAGCAAGGTCTCAGGGAGACATAAATAAAGGACTGGAATCTACCTGAGGCCCCAGTCCAAAGCCCCGCTTTGCATGGAAATGAGGAAGACAATTGACAGTCAGGACTGGTGTAACAACCTGATTGTCTATGTTCACTAAGCATTTTGTTGAAAATTTTATACGAACTGCTGAATATTTTAATGGTGACCTCTCATTTCCCTAATGGCAGAGGGGTTTCACGATTGTGAAACAAACTTCAGTAAAACCTTTATAAATCTGCTTTTGGGTCCATGTTTCCTCTTCTGTCACACAGTGTCCCGAGTCACTGTTGTGACACTACCTCTCCATATTCCACAGGCTTCTAATCCATAAAGAATGTAGCCTAAAAATATTTTGGTTAGAATTTGGAACCTCATCTCAAATATTATTAATGTATGAAAAACTTCAGCTTAGAAGAAAGTAAAAGTATACAAATTATTTATAAAGTACCTCTAAAAGTAGATCCAGAGATTAAAATAACAGTTCAAGATATATCTAATTTGTGTGGTTGGAGATTGTATCATCATGTATCCTTGTGGCCACAGTCCAGTGATGAAGTCAGGTCTGGAGAAGAGTTAAAGATTCAGGGTCTCCTTGGGGAGGCAGCTCCCTGACAGGGCAGGCTGCAGCCCCTATTGTGACACGCGATGGGGTGGCAGCGAGGCCGTCTGTGACCTCACGCCACGTCCTGCTCCAAAGCCCAGCGCGTCGCAACCTGCCCTCACTTGGCTGCGAGGCCTTCAGGAGGCAGTGGCTGGTGCTGCTCTGCTGGGGCTGCCACTGTGCTCTTGAGGAGCTGCCTTGCTGAAAGGAGCCAAAGGCACTGGGAAGCAGCGTTCCCACGCGGGACAATTCCTGCCGACGGGTAGAGGAGGGCCGGAGAGAGATGGAGGCCAGGAGTGCTCCCATCCTGTGCAACGGCCGCCTCATGTGTCCTACACTCATGCAGCTCTCGGACGACGGTGAGCACAACAGGAGGTGTCTGAGGAACAGGCAGCAGCGCAGCCCTCCTGAGCTGCAGTTTCTTGTGGGGAGAGAGAGGGAGGGTCTCGGGACCTAGACACTGGCCCCATTGGCCACGAGGACTGTGCTGGAGGAGAAAGCTGGCTTGCAGCATGACATCTCTTTCCCTTGCTTTTCAGGGATTGTGAAAGTTTGGGATGCAGTATCCCACTTCATCCGCAGACAGTTCGCATTGAACAAGGTGGAGTTGCAGCTCCAACATCCCCTCGTACCCTGCTCCTTCCCAGAGCTGCCACCCCACAGAACGCCTCCTCAAGCAGAAGAAACACCCCAGCGGTAGCCTGCAAACTGCAAATGTGCCAGGAGCCGCCTTGCTGCTCTGGCAGTATGCACAAAAGAAGAGCCCAGCTCCAGCAGAAGGACGTGATCCATTCTGCCTGGTGCTTGTGTGTTGCGGGTGGCCAGAGTGGGCAGGCCATTATGAAGCCAGAGCCAGTTCTCAAGGCTCTCTGTACATTCTGGAAGCCCTTGGGGGAATTTTACTGAGCTGAGGGTGTTGCCTCTTCTCTTAGTAGCCCAGCTCTTCTTTAGATGGCAAAAAGGAGGGAGCTGGGAAACTCCCAGACATCGAGGCCATCTCCAGGGCTCTCCAGAATGACGCCGTCTGGCACCTTGTCATGAGCAGTGGCCAAAGCATGAGGGCCCATCTTCTTGCTTGGAGAAGCCCCACAAATACTAATCCGTGTTCCTGATTTCTTGCTTTTCAGGGTGTCACAATACCTGGCCTGGGTACCTTCTTTCCTGTTAAACAGGAGCGGCCCACGGCAGGCTTTAAGCTCCTCGATGTAAAGGTGCCCATCTTCCAGGTTTCGAAGCTCTTTGCCCATGTTCATGGACTGCCGTATAAGAAAGTAACTTTTCCTGGTAAGAAGAGAGATGAATGTCAGGGCTCCCATGTGCGGGGACTTTGGGCTGCACGCTCAGCTGCTGCTGGGAGGGCAGTGGAGGGGTTACACAGCTCCTCCAGGAGGTCCTGAGAAAGGCCTGAGCTCCTCACAAGCCAAGGCCCACCGACGCCTTGCACGGCCCTCCACACACCAGCTCCCAGAAACGTCCCTCCCCATGCCGTTGGCTCCATGATGGCTGCATTGCTGGTTGACCTCTGCTCTTAGCAGTTCGCACAGCTGCAGGTGCAGGCCAGACACTGGGCATCAGCTTCTATGGCATCAGTGATGCACCACAATTGTGCTGCACCAGGCTCTTGGAGCTCTGTCTTTTAGGGATTCTCTTCCTCCAGATGAGCAGTCAGCAGGACAGCTCTGTAGAAGTGCTGGAGGGCCCAGCAGCTGCCCAAGTGTGACTGCCCTCCTCTGCAGGCCTGTCTCAGTTACTTTGCTCCTTGCTTCTTTTCCCTTAGGTGTACCTCCATTTGTTTTCCTGAATTATGCCTGGCTGTCCTTGGACACGGGCATTCCTCGGGACACCGTGCAGCGCTGCATTCAGGAGACCCTGCTCTTTCTCTCCTACACCCTTGCAAAGAAGCAGGGTGTTGATTTCATCTTCAAGGACATTGGCTGCCTGGTCTTCCGCAAGAGAAGTGTCCAAATGCAGTTTTCCTCAGACTTTGTTCACAACCTGAATAACAACGGCCAGCTGCTGAAATCTCGCCTCAGTGTAAGTTTCTCACTGCACCAGCACAGCCCAGAGTTCCTGGGAAGTCCCCCGAGAGGCCATAGGGAGGACTTCTCCTTCCGGGTCAGACTTGTCTCCTGATGACACACAGGAGTCTTGCCCTTGCACAGAGCCAGGAAGTGATTCACCAGGCGCAGGCACTCTCTGGGCAGCTTGTGCTGCTTGTAAAGGGGGGTGAACACTAAGTACTGCAAGCTCTGCCCGTGGGCAGCTTTCTGCCTGAGCAGCCCCGATGCCTTCATTGGCAAGGGCGTCCTTTCCTGGCCATGGTCTCAGCCAGGACTGTCTCTCCTGCAGAGGTTAGGGACAATGGATTTGGCCACATTGGAGAGAAAAAGCATCGTCCCACATCCAGCGTCTGGAAGTGTCATCGTCTTTCCCAGGTGAGCGCGTTGCTTCTTCAGCCCTTGGCTGAGCGTTTCAGCAGCTTTTCAGCTCCTCTCAGCAAGGTCAGCAGTGCCAGTGCTTGCCCGCTGCTCAGGGAGGAGCTGGAGGGAGACTTTTCCAAGCACCGTTTCCTCCTTCTCTCCACACTGATTCTTGCTTGTTTTGGAAGAGGGGCCATTGTCTTCATGTACCGTGGCCTGGGGGAATGTCTATTCCCTGCCCAGCCCACAGCAAGACCCTCTCAGATGCTGGCACCAAGACCAGCGCCCTTCAGCCCTAGAAAACGGCGCCCTGGAGTCACACTGCCTTGGTCTTGCTTCCAGGATTGGGCTCTACATACCTCGTGGAAGAGCTGCAGGGGAAGGGCGTCTTCAAGCACCCAAGGGTTCTGCTGTGGAAAAGAAGGGAGGCGCAAGGGTGGAGGCAGAGTCTAACGGAACAGGTAACGTGAGAGTGGGGCGAGGTGTACGGAGGCAAGGCTGGAAGGCTGCGCTTTGCACAGGATGAGGCCCCTCCTCTGACTCTCATTCCCTGCGGCAGTAGCTCTGCTGGGTCTTGGTAGGGACCACGATGGCAGGACAGCCCAGAGCTTCCTGCAGCATTCAGTAGTGCTTAGGCCTCTTCCGCACTGGCCTCCTGGAGCTCCTGTCCACTGAAAGCCCCCGCTGTGGGTTGGATGTGCCCAAAGGGAGAATGTGGGGCTACGATGGCAGCAGAGAGTCACAGGACTCCCGTCCCCACCTGTGAAATGCTAGTGGCCAAGGAGACTCCCTTCTAGGTCAACCCACCTCCCAGCTTGCTCTGCCCTTTAGAAATAGCACTGGATCAAACAGGGAGGCTCATTCCCTGCCTATTTGTGTGGCCACCAAGGAGCAGCTCTGACTAGCCTTCTCTTTTCCTGCTTACAGGGATGCCTCCTGCTATTAAGAGCCAGCTGCTTACACGCCAGAGTTGCTCTCTATCCAGACTCTCTGGGTCGACTGGGGAGGCAAAGCTGGGCCAGGCTGCTGGGGGAAAAGAGCCTTCTCTCAGGTGAGGCTGGAGGGGAGCTGCAGGAGGCAACTCCTGGGCCCTTCACCTTGAGTCACCGAGCGGCTTTCCTTGGACACAAGGACTTGGTGAACTCCACAGCGGTCCTGGCACATGTTCCACTGACTGCCCTTTCCTTGCTGGGCACCCACTTGATGAGCAAAAGCTATAGCAGCAAATCTTCCTCTTGTGTGCTTGCAGGCTGCTGACAGCACGTCAGAAGAGCTCCTCAAGGATGGCAAAAGAGGGGAAGGGCAAGCGCTCTGCTGCAGCCTGGCCCCCAACTCAAGCCCCTGCCTGTGAGGGTCACCGGAGAGCAGGACAGGTAGCCACTGGGCTGAGGCCTTTCATGATGCCTAAGAGAAAGAAGGCTGCAGGGAAACTGTCCTGAGCCTGGGGAAACCCTGAGGGGATGACTGCCCCACTGCCATGTGACAGCTCCCACATTAGCACCTCCATCTGAAAACGCTCCTTGTTTCTGCTTCCCCTGCAGCAGCAGAAGACGCAGATGGAAATGCAGAGGCTGCAGACACAGAGTGCATCCTCCATGGCACTTGTGGAACTGAAAAAGTCTCTACAGATGGTGCCAGTGGATATGAAGCAGCAGCATGTCCTCATCCCTCACCCCCTAGAGAAGAAGGCTGAGGCAGCTCCTCTGAGCAAATCAAGCACCAAGTAAGTGTGGGCCAGCTCCAACAAAGGCCTGGAAAAGCTGAGCTACAGCAGGCCGCCCAAGGAATCCAGCATGCGGGTTGCTCGGCTCTGGGCTTTGGCTTTCCATCCCCTGGCTACTTTAGAGAAGCAGTGACCATGGAGAGGCCCTGCCTCCAGCTGTCCCCCTACAGACCCAAAGTCACAAAGCTCCCCTGTGGCTGATAGCCTCAATGGAAGGAGGCTGTGCTCCCAGCTCTTGGGGCAGGCAGAGGTGGGGACCTTCAGAGCCCACCTGAGAGTTTTTTCCTCTGTTGCTGCAGCTGCCTTTCAGTGCGGAGCATGCGGGTGAGGAAACAGCTGGAGAAGAGAAAGGAGGCCCTGCAGAAAGACAAGACCAAGAGCAGAGTAGCTGTGGACATCCCTGGGAATCCTGCAGAGGATCTTCTGATCTGGTAAACCTCTGCTGCAACAGCCTTCTTTCTTGGGCTCAGAAGAACCCTTGCCCTGGCCTTCCGTAGCTGCTTGGCCAAAGGTCTCCAGCCCGGCCTCACACAGCGCCTCAGCCAGGCACTGTGGAGGTTCCCTGTCACTGGCTAGGACACGAGGGGCCTCTGCAGGGCCACACAGGCCCTTGGGACTCACTCCTGCATATGCACGCTCCACAGGGCTGGGGCTGAAGGGAGCAGGGAGTGTTACTCAGCTGCCCTTGCTGGAACTGAAACTTGAACCCTTTCTTTTTCTCTCCCTAGCGTTGGTGAGAAAATCCCTGTGCTTCCAATGCCAAAGGTGACACGATCATCAGGGAAACCAGCGTGGACCCCTCGCAGCTGTGAGCAGCTGCGAGCCCAATAAAGATTGTTGCTTCAGCACGAGCTTTGTAGTGTTCTGATTTCACACAAACACAGAAAGGTTGAGGCTTAAGGTACCTGAAGAGGTCAGCCTGGCCAACCCCCTGCTCAAATAGGGCCACCCAGCACCAGTGTCCAAGGACCATGTCCTGTGCAGATGGCTTTCAAGTATCTCCCCTTGGCGAGGGAGACTCCACAGCCTCTCAGGGAACTTGTGCCAGGACTCGGTCACCCACACGCTACTGAAGTGTTTTCTGACGTTCAGATGGAAGTCGCTGTGTTTCCTTCTGTGCCCATCGCCTCTTGTCCTGTCATTGGGCTCTGCTGAAATGAGCCTGGCTCTGTTCCCTTTGCACCCTGCCCACAGGCATGTAGTTATTCTCTGATAAGATCCCCCCCGAGCTTTCTCTTCTCCAGGCTCAACAGTCCCAGCTCTCCCAGCCTCTCTTCATAGGAGAGAAGTTCCCTCAGTAATCTGCCTCACGATTTTTGTGGGACTATCCATGGGGTCCAACCCCCCTGCCAAAGCAGGGTTCTCAGAGCAGGCTGTCCATGTAGGCACCCAGACGGGCCTTGAATATCTCCAGTCTTTTTTGTACCAGGGAGCCCAGAACTGGACACAGCACTCCAGGCGAGGCCTGAGCAGGGCAGAATAGAGGGGGAGGATCACCTCCCTTGACCTGCTGGCCACGCTCCTTTTAATGCACACCAGGATCCCATTAGCCCTCTTGGCCACGAGGGCACACTGCTGGCTCATGGTCAACCTGTTGTCCACTAGGACCCCCAGGTCCTTCTCCTCAGAGCTCCTCTCCAGCAGGTTTTCCCCCAGCCTGTATTGATACTTCTGGTTGTTTCTCCCAGGTGCAGGACTCTACACTTGCTCTTCTTAAACCACATTTGGTTTCTTCCTGCCCATCTCTCCAGCAGGTCTGGGTCTCTCTGAATGGCAGCACAGCCTTCTGGCGTGTCAGCCACTCCTCCCAGCTTTGTGTCATCGGCGTACTTGCTGAGGGCAGACACTATTCCCTCATCAAGGTTGTCGATGAAGATGTTCAACAAGACTGGACCCAGCACCGACCCCTGGGGAACACCACTAGACACAGGTCTCCAGACGGACTCCGTGCCACTGATCACCACCCTCTGAGCTCGGCGAGTCAGCCAGTGCTCAACCCACCATACTGTCCACTCTTTTATCCCACACTTTCTCAACTGTGCCACACAGAAGCTGGGAGAGTGAGAGGAGTGAGAAACAGCCTTGCAGGCGCCAAGGTCAATGAAGAAGGACAAGGGCGAGAGATGCTCCAGGCGCTGGAGCAGAAGTCCCCTGCAGCCTGTGGTGAGGACCATGGTGAAGCAGGTTCTCCCCCTGCAGCCCATGGAGTACCATGGTGGAGCAGGGTTCCATGCTGCAATCTGTGGAGGAGACCATGGTGGAGCAGGTGGACCTGCGCCGATGGAGGCTGTGGCCTGTGGAGGACCCCTGCAGGAGCAGATTCCGGGCTGGAGCTGTAGCCTGTGGAGAGGAGCCCACGCAGGAGCAGGAGGTCTGGGGGGAGCTGCTGCCCGTGAGGGACCCAGGTTGGAGCAGTTTGCTCCTGAGGGATGGACCCCATGGTATAGACCCATATATGGAGCAGTTCTTGAAGAGCATTTGCCTGTGGGAAGTCCACGTAGGATCAGTTTGGGAAGGACGGCATCCCATGGGAGGGACCCCATGGCACAGGGGAAGAGAGTGACCATGAAGGAGCACTGGGGACGAAGCACTATAGACTGACTGCAGTCTCCATTCCTCTGTTCCCCTGCACCACTTGGGAGGAGTAGGTGGAAGAGGGAGGATGAGGGGAAGGTGTTTTTTATTTCTTTCCTTTGCTTCTCACTTCTCTAGCTTGTTAGTAATAGGCAATAAATCTTATTATCTCCCTACTCTGTGTCTGTTTTGCCTGTTACGAGAATTGTTGAGTGATCTCCCCGTCCTTGAACTGTTTGTGTCATGTTTTCTCCCCCTTCCTCTTTGAGGAGGGTGAGTGAGAGAGCTGCCCACCCAAGTAAAACCACGACAGCCCTGGAACATGTCCAGAGAAGGGCTACAAAGCTGATGAAGGGCCTGGAACACAAGTCCTATGAGGGATGGCTGAGAGAACTGGGGTTGTTTAGTCTGGATAAGAGGAGACTCAGGGGAGACCTTACCTCTACAGCTACCTGAAAGGAAGGTGTGGCGAGCTAGGAGGGTGTCTTCTTGCAGATGAGTAGTGCTAATGCTAGAGGGATTGGCATCAAGTTGTGCCAGGGGAGGTTTAGGTTGGAAATTAGGAGACATTTTTCCTCAGAAAGAGTAGTCAGGCATTGGAACAAATTGCCCAGGGAGGTGGTGGAATTACCGTCCCTGGGGGTGTTCAAGGAAAGGTTGGACAATGGCTTAGGGACATGGTTTAGTGGATGATACTGGTGGAAGGGTGATGGTTGGAGCTGATCATCGTGGAAGTCTTTTCCAACCTGAATGGTTCTAGGATTCTAGGATTCTATGAACGGCTTGTTTCTATTTGGTGAAAGGGGCTGTCCTTTCAGTGGGCTGTTAACATAGCACTCTGGTCCTGCCTTTTTTCATTCTGTTCTTAAGAGCTGGTTGGGGAATCTTAATGTGTTCAGAGGCAATTTCACTTTCAGAGCCTGACTTTCATTCACGGGACTTCTAGGATGAGAACGAAGATGGAAGTAATGTATATGGGATACATACGGGAGGAAGAACTGCTACCAGTGACAGTTTTCTAAACCAGGGTAATAAAGAAGGCACGTAGCCAAGGAACTCACTGGAAGGGCATTAAAAGAAAAGCAAGCATGTGCTACCTGAGCTGAGATTTAACTTCACAGTCCTGCCATGGTAACAGCTGCAGAATTCAGCAGAAATGCTTGAACAAGCCTAGCCTTATTTAAAACACTGAGTTTCCAAGTCAACAACTTCAGTGTTGCCAAGATACAGACATTAGGAAAACAAACAAACGAACAAACAACAACAACAAAAAACACCCACAACAATAGCAACAAAAAGCTGTCACTAAGGAAGAAGAGCTCCGAATCATCGCCCTCCCTGTGGGGACATCATTGTTCAGCACTAACAATGTCACACACAGGCTCAGGATGGCTATTGCTACTTCAGCAGCAAGCAGTCCTACCCAAACACAAAGGGTTCCCTTGCAGGGCAGAAAGGCTGAGTGCCCCAGGGTGTTGATTTTCTACTTCAGACAGATAAAGAACTGGCAGACTGGGTGTATGGAAACTGTAATTTCTGTCAGCAGGTACTAGCAACTAAACTCAGTTCATTTAATAATGCAGAGAACTGCTCTGGAGATAAGGGAGGCTGTTGCAGCTTGCCATAGGAGGGCAGCAGCCTACAACCAAACAAGGTCTGACGCTAAGGCTGTGTATGCTGGCCAAACCTCCCTTCCACTCTGTTTTATTTATGGTCATTTATACAAATACAGTGGAGGTCACCTATTCCTATGCTCTTAGCCACCCATGCTACAGCTTTTGCATGCATATGAGTAGCATATCTCTATATTGAGTGTCTGTCCAAATGAGGGCCCGCAGCAAGGATTGCTTTGTTCTCCCATACTTTGCAAAGATGCCAATGGGTAGGGGGCACCCCTCTCAAACAGACGAAAAAGACACAAAGAGTGCAAGCAGATGTGGAGCCCAATAAAAATGTTGAAACCAATCGGGCAGTTGGAAAGAGGGGAAACTAATGAAACAAGGTTATATTGTTGAACCGTCCCTCCTATTTTTCACATAGTATGTATTTTTCATTATCCTGCATGCTTCATGGGAGATCTCTGCTGTCTTCCTTGACTGGAAGGGACCATCTGGCCTGAGTCCAGTCCCACTGCAAACAACTAGCACACATACCTCCTTGTTTTTCCCTGCTTTCTTTGAGATCTGTCACAGTCTGAATCACTAACAAGTTCCTCTCCTGAGTTTACGTAAACCAAACATTTTCAAAGCTAGGTGTCCCCTAAACTGCATTTAGAAACCTAAACTGCTGGTGGAGTTTCAGAGATGTTGAACACAATGCCCTTTGCCTGTACTGTGTCTCATGTCCGAGTATTTCTGAGTCTCCCACCCCTAGAGGAGGCCTGGGCTATGACAACCTCTGTATTGGTCATGTTAGTGAGCACAGAATTCAGCTGTTAGAAACCTTTTCTCAAATCTGTGGCCAGTGTCAGAGTACAAACAGCTACAGCAAAGCAAGATAATATTTAATATTAGGAATTGGAACAAACTATAAGTGAACAAGAAGCTTGAAATGTTAAAAGTGTGAAAATACTTGTTTACACACTGTAAGCTGTACCTTAATTGCTAATGGGTAGGACCCCATGTACATTTTATTTCTCTGGAAGCTCAGGCAGAATCTATCTCTTTTTAGTTCATTTTCTGCTGTCAGTCTCTTGGAAGCATGTGGTGGTCAGTTACTGGTCTCACAATTTCTGCTAAAGTCTGGATTTTCTCTGCTAAAAGACAATCCCAATATTGTCTCTACATGGTCCCCAGCCTGTTTCCCAGGAAGCTGCTTCTCTGGAGCTTTTTCTGGTCACATGGGTAGTTTTGTAGTGGTTCTGCTGCTATGTAAACCAGTGTGGGATGGGGATACTCAAGGAGAACTTTGGTAGCAGTGGTAGGTGATGCTGCTAGACTCCTCAGTCCTGAAACTGGAAAAAGGGAGTATTGCACCACCACCAAGTGTTGCGGTGCCACTGTGCATTGGGTAAAAGAGGCATGATGGGGACTTTGGGAAAGGTTGTTTTCACCCACACAAAAAAATCTCTGACTGGAACTCAACCTGTGAAATTTGCCATGGTACAAAGCGGCCAAATGGCTTGAGTGCAGGAAGACTCCCTCATCCTCTCTGAACTCTCTCCTCTACAAGTTGGTATTTCTCCTGGGACCATTCATTGTCCCCATCCCAATGTTCACCTGTTCTTTGACATCTCATGTACTAAGAAAGGAGTATTACTGGAGGCTGTGCCAGGAGAAGCAAAACTGGATCTGATGTCTCCCTCACTGCACTACTGAGACAAAACCAATGGGCAAGATACAGCTTGGGAGGCAAAGCTGAGGTCCAATAGCCTACAGTGGGACACCAGGCAGCTGGTGTCTAGAAGACACTTGCTGTTCTCTAATCGTGTCAGCACTGCTTGGGATTGTATATATTTTCAGAACAGAAGACTTCCACATTGTTAGTCTCTTCCTGTCACAGCTCAGGACAAAGTGTCATGCTCTGGCTCTCTTTTGTCTTACATAGGCAGTATATACCACTGCTGGCTACTGAACAGGATAATCTGCTTCAGCATTTTGCTGTCAAATATCTGACAGAATTTCACTCTTATTTGCCAAAGGTAAATTTCAGACAGGATGTTCTTACCTAGGAGCTCTCCAGAGCATTTTAAGGTCTTTACTGAAAAACCACAGGGAAAGCTTGGTGCATTCCACTCAGTTTTGAACTGGTCAGGTCTTAGGAGCTTAATCATAGAATCATAGAATGGCCTGAGTTGAAAAGGACCTTAAAGATCTAGTTTCAACCCCCCTGCTCTGGGCAGGGTTGCCAACCACCAGAGCAGGCTGCCTAGAGTCGCATCAGGACTGAAATTATGATTCAGAAATATATTGATACAAAGAACAGGAAGTGAGAGAATAGTTCAACAACAAAGTAGAGTATATATTCACCATATAAAGGAATTCACTGAGCCAAGCTTTCTGGAAAGCTTTCTTCCTTAAGTATTGATCACAGTCTGTTTTTACAACTAGATAAACATATTTCCAGCAAATTAGATTACTTTGAGATAAATTCACCAGGAGGAGCAAAAGTGTCTGTGATAGGATAGATCAGTCTTCTTCTGATTAATTTAGTTACATGAAGTTCAGATAAATCTTAACGAATTTCATTTAGATGGAGTATGGGCAGTAGACAGATAAACTATGATGCTGTGGTTGGTATTAGTGACAGACACTCTGTATTGACTTTCCTCCATGTCAGTTTCTGGAATAACTTTGTTGGAGACTGTATTGGGTTTACGTGGCAAGGTTTGGAAGAAGGAGGGCCTCTGTGAGCAGAGCCTAGCAGCTGCCCCTTGTCAGATCAGAGACAGCTCCAGATGGCCCTTATGTGAGCATTTTACCATTGTGAAATCTTGACATGTAGATTCTGCATGTGGCTGAAGGCAATAAAATTCTAATATTGAAATTAGTCAGGGAAAGAAAACTTCAGTGCTGGGTTGAGAGAATCACAGAATGTCTGTGATTGGAAGGGACATCAGGAGGCTATCTCGACCAATCCCCCTGCTCAAGAAGGGCCACTTTCAGCCGGTTGCCCAGGACCATGTCCAGACAACTTTTGAAGATCTCCAGGGATGGAAACTCCTCAACCTCTTTGGGCAACGTGTTCCAGCAAAGACACTGATGTGTTATTAATACTGCACCAACACTTGCTGATCTATTCTCTTTAGTGACCAGTGATAGGACCCATGGGAATGGTGTCAAGCTGCGACAGAGGAGGGTCAGGCTGGACATCAGGAAGAGGTTCTTCACTGAGAGTGTTGTCGTGCACTCAAACAGGCTCCCTACGGAAGTAGTCACGGCACCAAGCCTGTCGGTGTTTAAGAAGTGCTTGGACTGTGCACTTAGTCATATGGTATGAATTTTTGGGTAGACCTGTGTGGTGCCAGGAGCTGGACTTGATGATCCTTATGGGTCCCTTCCAACTCGGGATATTCTATAATTCTACTGTTTCAGCCACAACTTTGAAACATAACACCATATTGGCTGCTAGTTAACTTCACCCCAATCAGACCCAGTACACCTGTCTAAAAAGATCCTGAAGAACACAGGTGGACTGGAGCTGCTGAATTACAGAATATCCTGAGCTGGAAGAAACCCTGTAGTGGGTTTACATGGCAAGATTTTGGTAGCAGGGGGCCATAGGAGTGGCTTACTGTGAGAAGAATCTGTAAGTTCCCCCATGTTAGATAAGGGCCCCACTGCTGGCCAGAACTGAGCCAATAAGCGATGTTGTTTGTGCCTCTGTGAGAGCATTTTTAAGACAGGGAAAAAAACCTGCTGCCAAACAGCAGCTGGGAAAGTGAGAGGAGTGAGGAACAGCCTTGCAGGTGCCAAGGTCAGTGAAGAAGGAGGGCAAGAGGTGCTCCAGGCGCTGGAGCAGAAGTCCCCTGTAGCCTGTGGTGAGGACCATGGTGAAGCAGGTTCTCCCCCTGCAGCCCATGGAGTACCACGGTGGAGCAGGTGGACCTGCACTGACAGAGGCTGCAGCCTATGGAGGACCCCTGCCGGAGCAGATTCCGGGCTGGAGCTGTAGCCTGTGGAGAGGAGCCCACGCAGGAGCAGGAGGTCTGGGGGGAGCTGCTGCCCGTGAGGGACCCAGGTTGGAGCAGTTTGCTCCTGAGGGATGGACCCATATATGGAGCAGTTCTTGAAGAGCATTTGCCTATGGGAAGTCCACGTAGGATCAGTTTGGGAAGGACGGCATCCCTTGGGAGGGACCCCATGGCACAGGGGAAGAGAGTGACTGTGAAGGAGCAGTAGACACGAAGTGCTATAGACTGACCGCAATCTCCATTCCTCTGTTCCCTTGTGCCACTCGGTGGGAGTAGATGGAAGAGGGTGGATGGGGGGGGAAGGTGTTTTTCATTTATTTCCTTTGCTTCTCACTTCTCTATCTTGTTAGTAATAGGCAATAAATCTTACTACCTCCCTACTCTGTGTCTCTTTTGCCCATTATGATAATTGTTGAGTGATCTCCCTGTCCTTATCTCAACCCTTGAACTCTTTGTGTCGTATTTTCTCCCCCTTCCTCTTTGAGGAGGGTGAGTGAGAGTGGCTGTGGTGTAACTCAGCTGTTCAACTCCCGGCCCCACACAGGACTACTCATAACTCAGACCTTATGTCTGGGAGCGTTGTCCAAATGCTCCTTGAACTCCAGCAGCTCAGTGCCATGACCACTGCGCTGGGGAGCCTGTCTCAGTGCCCGACCACCCTCTCAGTGCAGAACCTTTCCCTAACATCCATCCTGACCCTCTCCTCTCCCAGCTCCATGCCATTCCCTTGGGTCCTGTCGCTGTCCCCAGAGAGCAGAGCTCAGTGCCTGCCACTCCGCTCCCCTTGTGAGGGAGCTGCAGGCCACCATGAGGCCTCCCCTCAGCCTGCTCTGCTCTGGGCTGAACAAACCAAGGGACCTCAGGCACTCCTCATGTGTCTTGCCCTCTAGACTCTTCCCCATCTTTTTAGCCCTCTTTTGGACACTCTCTTATACTTTTATGTGCTTTTTATACTGTGGTTCCTAAAACTGCACCCTGTACTTGAAGTGAGGCTGAACCAGCACAGAGTGGAGCAGGACAACCCCTTCCCTTGAATGGCTGGCAGTGCTGTGCTTGATGCACGCCAGTGCATCAACCATTTTGGCTGCCAGTTACTATGATCTAAGTCACAAACCATTATGGAAATGGCTGTCAGCTTCTGGTATTTCCCAGGGAGGTATATTTTAATGTCTCCTGACGTTGTTAGGAAATTTTGATAGAGTCCAAAATACTTTGCTTTGGATTGCTCAGTGCACTTACACTGTTTTGAGACCTCATAGACATTGCTGCATTTCTGTGTAGGCACAAACAGCACCCACCTAGCCACAGTGCTCTGTATCATGGGAACAGCTTGCAGACCTTTGTTTTCATGGATATTCTTGCTTGAATAGATTATACTGGAACTAAGAGCTTTTCACAAAGTGGTCAAGTATTTATGAGCTTGGAAACACAGCAAATGTATTTCTTTGCAAGTTAATGTAAATCCAGTTGGGATCTTAAAAAAATCAACAGATGAGTTTCTGAAAGGTACACTTCTTGCTTCAAGACAAGTGGTCATGTGAAGCATTTCCATTTAGAGCTCTCTCAACATGCAGAGAGGGTATACTCATCCTGGACTGGCGGGGCTGTGTCAAGGGAGATGTGTCACTGTAGCAGTTGCTTATTTCTAGATGCTCATTTCATCCATCTGCCCTGCAACCCATTGTACTGTTAACTACATTTGCCTTTAAGGACATTTATCTTCTCAGCAATGCCATAGTGGTTAGATACGCTACAGTCAACTGCAAAATGCCACAGACCTTCAGAAATGACTGCGGCAAGTCATATGTGCAATTACATAACGGAGTTAAATGAGGCAATTTTTCTCCCCTGTTCCAGGTACAGCAGTTTACACTGAAGAGCTCTGTCATCTTACACAAATGTTAATTAAATATGAAGTGTCTAAACCACCAAAATAAGAGAGCCCACACCTGACCTTCAGTCCCCAGGAGCCAGTCTTACTCAGTAGCTAACTGAATTACAGACTTCCTGACTTTATGATGCAAATACACACGCATTTGGGCAAATTTGGTTCCCAGTAGCATGGCTGTAAATCAGGCATGGATTTACTGCAGAACTATTAGAATCATTTGGTGGCAATCTCAGAAGTGTTTCATGGTAGTTGAAATTCATTGCTTATGCTCATGAAACCAAATTTCTACTAATGTCATTCAGGTTCTTGTTATTTGGTCCCCCATTTATTACAATTCATGAACAGTTTTTGCTATTGGCCAAGGGCATTCAAGCAGTGCTATCAAAGGATTTCTGTGTTGGTGACCTCCATCCAGGTTGGTTAGCTGCAGTGATTGTAAAAGGGGATGAATAAGCAAATGCTACAGACTTGTTTTTTATTATCCTACTAAAGAAGCAGAAGTTCACTGTTCCAGTGTTATGGTGATCAGCAGTCAATCCTAACTTTAGGTTATAATGTTCCTTTCCAACAGTTTCACAGACTTTAGGCAACACAGATACAGAAAATGTAAGGCACCTGACTAACTAAGTTGTTCCACTGTTTTGCATGCTGGGGGCAATAGGGTTGTCCCAGCAAGGTATAAGATTAATGGGAACCAATGATAAATCATTTTAGTAACCAAGTTTTAACTCTTTCAGCATCCCTTTCAAGGCCAAATTAAAGCATAGTTTTAGAAAATGAAATGTACAGTCATTTGCCCTTTCTTGTTCTTGGAGCTGAGTTACGTGTTTGCAATCTCAGCTCCTTCTAAAATGTAAAAAATACAGTTTTCAGAGTTCTGAAGAAGAGCTTGTAAATATGACCCACATAGTAAAACTGGCTCAGTTTACAGAATATATGAAGATATATGAAGCAGTTACTTTGGGAGATCTGCACAACAAATTTCACATCAACACCACCTGAGTATGCAGAAGGACATGAAGAACACTTCCACTCATGAAGAGTGCGATTCCCAGCTGACAATATAAGGATAGAGCTGAGTCAGAGTTTCAGACTCCCTTAAGATACCTGTATTCCCTTCCTCAGAAATTAAATGCTTCTCAGTATCTATAGGTGTCATACAAAACTAAGCTTTCTCCCACCGCAGTAGGCATTTCTAATTAAAACTTACATAAACCTTCCAAGTTGATTTGGCAGGGGAATCAATTTGCCAAATCAATTTGATGATTTGGCAAGCAATCATCAATTTCAACCTAAGCCTGTGAGAGAAATGGTGCTTAAGATCAAAAGAGCAGAAAGGTCAAATAAGGGGGATGCCAAAGAGAAGCTGGCTTGAGGAGGGCTTGAGGTGGAATTCAGACTACTTTACAGTAAAATCAGAATCTTGTGAAGGAAAGACCATGGCTTTGTAAAACAGGTGAGGTCTTTTAGCAGGAACAAAGCGGAAACACTGCCTGCTTGTACCACTGATGAAGAGAAAAACTGAGAAAGAATGGTGTGACACTGCTCAGAGGTGCTGTACTTGCTCAGTGGCAAAGAAGGAAGTAGCACAGAGCCCTCTGTCTCTGATCCCTAGGTCTAGTCACTTCCTGGTGTAAAATCTTTTTCCTCTCTAGGTTTATCATTTGGGCTGAAATTTTACAAATTGGAAATACTGTTTCTGGCTGAATTTGAAAAATTAAGGAAGCTTATTATAAACAGACAGCTCTGGTACTCTCACACCTTGAAGCAACATGGGAA
This sequence comes from Nettapus auritus, assembly GCA_011076525.1. Classification (NCBI taxonomy): domain Eukaryota; kingdom Metazoa; phylum Chordata; class Aves; order Anseriformes; family Anatidae; genus Nettapus; species Nettapus auritus. The sequence continues at coordinate 197,873,895 of CM021765.1, forward strand.
TTTTGTCACGGCATGAGGTTAGGTTAAAGCCTTTTCTTTCTCTATTATCTCTATATTGGATAACAAAGAGACTAGAAGATACTGCAAGCTCATCTTGATTCTGCTAGTGCACTTCCATAAGCAACAAGGATAGACACTTCATCTATGAATGAACAGAGGTCATAGGAAAAATAGCTTGTGATCATGTTTAAAGCTAAGTCATAACATAAGCACAACGTGAGTAGGGGTAACCTTAAATCTGGCATTGTGATACTCATATATGCTTGTTATTACAGTTCTAGTAGTGTATATGTAATATATATTTATGTGTATGTTTCTCTCTATACACACAATATATGTGTTTAAGTTTTTCTGTTGAAAAGCAGCCAACCTGTTTCAATAGCAGTTGGAAACAAATTATATAGAACACTGAAATAAAGATGAAGAAAGGATTGTTTTTATCTAAGACATTATTTCTGTTCTGATTCCCCTTTTCTCTTATTTGGCTTTAATCTAAACTATTAACCCAAGATCCTACCTCAGAGATAAACAACTCCATGGGGAATATTTGAAATATCCAGATAGAATGCAAGGAACCAATTTTTGCTTTATTTTGCTATAGTCATAGATGTTCTGTGCTGAGTCCATTCTCTCCTCTATGCTCAGGACAATTGCATACATAGTCCTAATTGATGAACACCAATTAACTGGCTTTGGTAAGCTAGCATTAGCATGCCATCCCCTCCACACATGAGAACAACATCCCTGGAACAAACCCCACCTGGAAATCATGCTGCTCTGAGAGCTGTAATAAAATGATGTCTGTTCTCAAGTTTTAAAGAAACTCTTCATTTCAGTGCTGATGTGTGGATATGGCTAGAGGCAACAAGCTAGTGGTAATAGGATTAAATTAAACAGTAATAAGATTAAATTAAGGAACGCAAAATGAAACTTCAATAAGAAAGAAATTTCCTGATGGTGAGACTCAAATAACCTGAAAAGTACAGCTCATAACCTGACATTGAATCATTTAGGAAATATACAATACAGAAATTTGATACAGGAAGGCATCAAATAATTTAGTGTCTCTTTTCCATCTGAGAGTTTAAAAAATTCCTATCTTTGCAGACTCATATAGTTTATGATGAAGAAAATAATTAAGAACAAACACTGTTACAAGTTGACTCTTATAAATCGCCCATCTGGAGAGGAGGTGGGCTGCTTCTGTCATTGAACAAAATGATCATGATTTGGAGAAGAGATTGGAGCAAAGCATAGTCTGAATGCTGATGTGAGTGACTCAGATTTACAAAGATGGGAGGAAAGGGTCCAGATTTCCAAGGATTTCAGGCTGTTTTTCTCTAAACATATTTTTGAACAACGCTAATCTTTTTTTTTTTTTTTTTTTTTTTTTTTTTTTTTTTTTAAATGCCTTTGGAACACCTTTAGTTGTTTGCACATTCTTTTCTTGAAAAACAGTGAAAAGATATGTGTGTGGATGATTCAGCTGATAAACTCTTTTAAATAGCCCTTCTTATGTTACTGATACAGAGATAGCATTTTGTTGCTATTAGTTTGCGTGACAGAAGTTCCAGCTCACAATCACTCAGGAAAAGGTTAATATGCCTCTAGAAATGGAAGTCTTAAAACAGAATTGTGCCCAGCTGACAGTGTATGGGATATTTCCCTCCTGTCTGCCAACTTCCTCCCTAGAGGAGTTGAAGATGAGGTTTACAGAGAGCATACACAGATGGAAAAGTTGAACAATTCCTTTTGTCCACAGAAACACTTGAAGAGCAAGATAAACTGCTGGGAGTATCCCCACTGGGAGTATCACCACGCTGTCTACTTTATGTATGGATAGTTTGACAGCTGATGCCTACGGCACTTTGGGGCACCTCCACTATGAGAAAGGATGTGCGTGGGCTCTCATTAACAAGTAGAGCAGGCTACTCTGGTGGTTTTATTTTGCTAGACAGCTGAACTCCACCACAACTGCTCTCTCACTCCCCCTCCTCAGAAGAGGAGGGGAAGAAGAAAAGGAAAGAATCAACTCATGGGTTGAGATAAGGATGATTTAATTAAAGGAAAAATAATTATTAAGGGAAAATTATTATTAATTAAATAATTTCACTACAGGAAAAAGGAAAAAGGAGAAAAGGAGGAAAACAAACAAACAAACAAACAAACAAAAACAAGCAAAGGCTGTGTGGAGAGGAAAGAAATTACTCTCTACTTCCCACCAATGAGCGATGCTTGACCACGTCTTTGAAGCAGTGCCTCAGTGCATGTAGCCATTGTTTGGGAGGGCAGACATTTTCACAACGAGAAAACTTCTTCCTTTTTCCACATTTTATTGCTGAGTGTGACATCATATGGTATGGAATATCCCTTTGGTTGGTTTAGGGGGGAGTTAGAGAAAGTTCTGCCAGCACTGCGAGCAGTAGACAAAACACTGGTGTGATACCAATGCTGTTCTGGCTACAAGTGCAGAGCACAGCATTGTATGGGCTACTGCAGGGAAAGTTAACTCCATCCCAGCCAGACACAGTACAGCTAAGCATTTATTTTTATTTATTTATTTCCCCCAAATGTGCTAGAAACTGATACCCAAGAGTGTGTTTCATAGAATGTATTGATTAGGCACGGCCAGGGTGGTTATGTGGCTTGAACTGAAATCTCTTTAAACCTGTCCCAGTATCTTAACCAAAGACCCCTTTTCCCTTTTGAGTCAGTGGGAATTTATCCACCAGGGCTCAGAATCACAGTATTCAATAGCAGATGTATAAGCAGAGCCTACTACAGTTTTCAGTGGCTTAAATCCATGAATTTTCCTTCCTTGACATCTTGGCATGGGATTGGCTTGGTGATGAGAGAAAGCTTTGAGCACAGTACTGGTAATTTTAGTTTCCTCTCTCTCTTCCCTTTTCTCCCTTTTGGAGGCTGATCTTATCATCTGTCATTTACAGGAAGCCTTAGACACACTAAGGATGCTAAGAAAGGTGTGTGGACTTTGTTGCTTCTATGAACACATTTGTGAGGCTGGATGTGACAGCTGCTGCCTGGTCCTTAGGCAAATCTGTCAGAAAATACCAGAGTTCCCTAACCCAGGACATCTTGAAAGACCAGGCTCTGAAACCAGTGCATCAGCAGAGCCACTTTGGAAGGTTCTGCTTAACAAACAGACCTAACGTTATTTCAATTTACGTTATTCAGAGACCAAATACGTGTGTTATAGCTTTGCAGAAGTAAAGGAAAGGTAGGTTACTAGCTTGAATCAGAAGAACTCTGTAGGCAGACTTCTAAGTGTTTCATCATAAGATAATCGCCTAAGTCACAGATAGCAGCAAAATTTGAACAGCTTCTTTATGCTGCCAAGCAAATGCAAGAGAGTAACATGGAAAGGCAGTGGAGCAAGAGAAAATCGATTTTCATTTAACTCTGGTAGGAATTAACTGGAGTGTGAAAATTTGGTGGCCAAGACTTGCTATAGAAAGAAACTATTCTCGTTGTCCTGAGGGGCAGAACTGTTCAAACAGCTGATTTTTCTGATTTTTTTTTTTTTTTTTTTTTTTTTTTTTGTATTCATGACTCAAATTGGGCTTGAGTGAAATTAAAAAAAAAAAAAAAAAGTAAAAAAAAAAAGTAAAAAAAAAAAGAGAAAACAGCAAAACAAAATGGATTTCATGTCAATTGAAACAGTTAATTAAATTTATTAACATTTGAAAATTCAGAAGTTTGAGAAAATTCCAAACATTCCATTAAAAAAAAAGTGGAAACAAGACTTAATACTTCATAACTGAGACTACTCACCAAAGCATTTGTCTGAATTTGTGATTTGTGACTGTTGTGGTTTAACCCGGCCTAAACACCACACAACCGTTTGCTTACCCTCCCCACTCCCTCTCTGGGATGGGGGAGAGAAATGGGAAACAAGCCTGTGAGTTGAGATAAAGACAGTTTATTAAAACAGGAATATAACAACAACAATAATGATAATAGTGATACTACTAATAATGTGTATGAAACAAGTGATGCACAATGCAATTGCTCACCACCTGCTGACCGATGCCCAGCCTATCCCCGAGCAGCCGCCCCCTCCCTCCCCGGCTTGCCACCCCTATCTATTGTTTAGCATGACACCAGCTGGTATGGAATACCCCTTTGGTCAGTTTGGGTCAGCTGTCCTGGGTCTGTCTCCTCTCAGCTCCTACTGCACCCCCAGCCTGCCCGCTGGCAGGACAGAGTGAGGAGCTGAAAAGTCCTTGGCTTGGTGTAAGCACTGCTCTGAAACAATTAAAACATCAGCAAGTTATCAGCACTCTTCTCATCCTAATCCAAAACATAGCACTCTACCAGCTACTAGGAGGAAAATTAACTCTGTCCTAACTGAAACCAGGACAGTGACACACTATCTGACCAAAATATTTTATGCCAGTCTGCACAAGGAAGTCAGCTGGTAGCAGAGCTTTGCATTGGGCTCCACAAGATGGACAGGGACACATTTCTGTGTGCCAGAGCAAATACATTTAAACAAACTTTCCACACCACAAGCAAAAAAGGAAAATGTTCATGAAAGCAAAAGCTCCAGTACAATAGAGACAGAGACCTGTAAAAGAAGAATGAGCACTGGCAGCAACCTCATTAGAGTGTTTTTCTTGCGGTGTGGCAGTCCATGCAGCAGCACTTGCAGAGACAGGGAGGATTGAAGAGCAAGTCTGTGCCAGGATTGCCAGATTTTACTTTCATTTTTAAAGCAAGCTGATATGAATGGAAGGTTTCTTCTGGGTGTGGAGGGTCATGAGTCAAGCTGTGCTGCACATACTGCATGTGTTATGCTGCACAGATCCCTTGGCCACAGGATAACTGTAGCTCTGTAACAGGGGAGCCTACAGGCGGTTCTCACTTAGCCCCAGTGATTACACCACCTGCGTGGCCTTGTCTTAATTAAAAAGTGCAGTGAGAACTTCTCATGTAAATGCCCCACTAGAAATAAAGAATAGAGTTATATCCTTGTGTGAAAATCCTGTAATAGCGTGAATAACCAAAGCTGGGGAACATTGTCTATGGAAGGGTTCTTCAGGGTGTGCAGTGTGAAAATCTGAGGGAGGCTCATTGCTATGCAACTCAGGGTTCCCAGCATCTGAAGTAGTGTAAGATTATCTATACTTTTTCTCTTTCTTTATAGTGTTAGTTCTAATAAATAACATCTGAAATTAGACTTTAAAGATTCTGAATGTTTTTTCATATGGGCATCAAAATAGAACAGAACTTCCTGGTGTAAACCAAGTTGTTTGAATATATGCATTGACAGTTTCAAGCATAGGAAGGTAGCAAGAAGGATTTGACTGTAATGTGAGGCTCAGAGAAGGCTCCAGCAGAGGCTTAGACAAGTTGAGTTTTGTGATTGGGGTACTTCTGTTCACACTGCTGCCTTTTAGTTTCAAAGTATCTGCGTTGTCCTTCGGAAGGGGGCAAACCATGAAGGTGCAGTGTGGACGTTTCCTCACCACTCACCCACCCCCATCCATACATACACCCATCCATCCATCCATCCATCCGTAGCTGGATCTAACAGGCAAAGTGTTCTTTGAGCTGTCCCCATACTTTCTGCCCACCTAGCCCCACTGAGAGCTCTGGAGCTGGGTCTGCATGTACAGCAGAACATGTACTGCATACACAGCATGGGAAGGAAAGAAGTAGATACGCCAGACTCATGAACAGACTGTTTAATGAAGATACACAATTAATGAGATGTTGCAAGTGTGCTTGCAATGATATCTTCAACTGTATTGGGTGAAACTGCCCAAGCTGCTCTTCTGTTGAATTCCTGTATATCTATATCTACTTGGTTAATCAGCATGTTGCAACAAAGAAATCAGTGTAAGCACAGGCAGAAGATGCCAGGAGGAATCTCTGAAACTGAGTTAGTCAAGAATTTAGTTGTGAAGGTGGCTTTGAGGGCAACAAATCACTGTCTTATGCCGGACTGTTTTTTGAAGCCAGTCCATTGTCTCATTTCTGCAGAGAATGAACTCAGGAGTTCCTGGACATCCAGGGAATTAATGACTCAAGTGTACTAGGTGATGCCCAGTTATACCACAGTTATAACTACAGAATAAACTGGAGTTTCACACTAGCAACTTAATGCTCAAGCTCTTGTCACAAAGTCTGCACTTCAGCTGGCTCTAACTCATGTACTGAAAACACTGGCCTGAAGAAAGGTCTCCTCAGTGACTTGGCAGTCATTTATATCACAGACCTATGAGGAGGAGGCTGGTGGCTGGGTTATCTGTGAGCAGGAGGTTCAACTAGAGACCTTTTGGTGTTCCTTCCAGCCTCCTGTGATAACTCACATACCATAGGTATAGACATGGAATATTGGAGTTGCTGTATTTGATCGTGTTAGCACATGATCAGAGGGGAATGGAAACTGAAAGGAACATCATTAGATCGCCCGTTGAATCTCCTGTCCCGTCAGCTGTGAGGCCAGGTTGTTCAGGCAATTATCCAGTTTAGTCTTGAAAACCTTGAAGGATGGAGATTGTACAGTGTGTCTGGACAACCTGTCCCAGTATTTGACTGCCTCATCGGGAAAGTTTTTCCTTATAACTACTCTAGTCTAGTGTGATAATTTTATTCCTTTGTAGCCTGTCCTTACATACAATTCTAGTATGTATTCTTTTTGCACTGGAGCTCAGTCATGAGTTCCTGATTAGCCAGACCGGTCTTCTAACACATTTTCTTATTTTCCTCACCTTGTGTGGACCATTATTCTGCCTGGAAAAGGCAGGCCTGGAAAAGCATCCACACACTTGAACATATTTGTCCTTCATTGAAAGACCTATCCCAGATGGACACAAACACTGTAATAAAAGCATTTAAAGATATTAAAATTATTTCTTCACCACTTCTAAAGAATTAGAGAGGCCAGTGTATTAGTTTAAAGTTAATGGAGTTTCCTTTATTGCATTAGCTGGTCACATATAATCATTTTTGATTTGCTTTTAGAAATAAAAAGTCCTCCTAGACTGTGCAGTTCAGAGAGGTTTCTACTGATCTTGTTGAAAGAAGACATGCCATTTATCTGTGTCTAGCATGTCCAAAAAGAGGTGCATTGGCTAATTTGAAGTGAGGTATAAAAAGGAGTTTAATGCTGCAGAAGCAAAGGGCAGGTGTCCTGCACTGAAGTTGCTCAGGCATGGTAGCCAGGAAAAGGATGTCCACTACCAGAATGCAAAACTTGCTATTTTTTTTTTCATTTTGGTGGGTCATTTAAAATCTTGCTAACTTTTTTTCTATCTGGTGGCTTTCTGTGATGGAGCGACTTCATCAGTCAGCAAGGAAGACTGAGTAATGTAATCTACCCGTACTTCTGTAAGGTCTTTGACACAGTCCCATGTGACATCCTGACCTCTAAATTGGAGACATATGGATTTGAAGGGTGGACTGTTTGGTGGATAAATCATTGGCTGGATGGCCGCAGTCAGAGAATTATGGTCAATGGCTCTGCACCCAGGTGGAGGCTGGTAAAAAGTGGTGTCCCTCAGGGGGTCATCTGATTCTTTGATTTTAATTTCACAGACAGAAAGGTCACTGTACCTTTGTACCTTTAATAACATGGGTTAACATGACTTGCACCACATCTTATCCAGATATGTAGAGTCATCATCAGGTTTCTTTTAGAAGTGGAAGACCTCTAAAGAGCTCACCAGGACCAGTGCAAGACAGAAGCAGGTAGAAGACACTGTTAATATACATACACAGCACAATATGCACACCACTTTTCTTCAGCCTGGTGTCCATAACCACCCTTGACAGTTAGTGGTGAGGTAGGGTCCTCCAAGTTGTTTTGTTATTTGGCATAAAAGTCTTCCTACTTGCCTGTAAAGAACGAAATGGGAGCATCTGCCTAAGGCGTGCCTTCTGAACTGCCAAACCACCAGTCCCTTCCACAGGTTAATTAATTTAGCTCAAGAGATGTTAGGAGAGGACTTTCCCCATAAAGAACTCAAAACCACCATACAGGACATTTATTCATTGAGTTTACATTTTAAAATATATCCAAAGCAATTGTTTTAGCAAATTGTATCTGTAATAGAGAAACGAGAAGGCAGATGAAGAAACAGAGATGCTGGTGTTTCTGCTTCTCCCTTTTGTTCTTTCAGCTGTGAAGAGGTTTCTCTTGGGCACAAAGTCAAGAAATGTTTACTAAAAAGTATAATTCAGGGAAGACTGATCCACGCTAATAACAACTAAACATCAATAATTCTATGTTTAAAAAGTCAGCAAGCAAGGCAAGGAAATTGTGAAATCATTAGATTATCCCAGCACTTGACTTGTAACATAGGGAACAAAGAGTGCAAAATTTTAAAGAGCTTTCATTGAATGTAAAACAATGCCAGCCTTCTGTAAAAATATTTAATTTATGAAACTCTATTTTGAAGAAAAAGATATTCTAAACATTGTGGACATTTGGATTAAAGTCAGTTGTCTCCCATCAGCAGAGCTGTGCAGCATCTAAAAGCAATGAGATCAGCGTCCCTGGCTCACTTGATACAGTACTACACTAAATCAGTGAGTGAAATAAAGGCAGAGAGTTGTGATTTCAAAAGCCTTAAGTCTGGCTAATTTTAACAGGTTGACATGAGCATGCTGTTATTTGTTCCTGAAGATATACCAGTGCCTACTAATCATCTTGTTTTTGGAATCTCTGCATTGGGTGGTAGCTGTTCCAAGCTGACAATTAATTGGGTGCTGTGCATAATTAATGAACTCGGCCTCACCTAGGCTTATACTTGATGAGATAAATTATGGCATAACAGTGTCCAGGTTCTGAAATGGGAAAGACTGGCATTTCTCAGAAGGGAACATGTGTTTTGTCTTTTGTCAGTGTCATTACTTTGGGACAAATCTACAGGTACCTCAAAGGAGGCTGTAGCGAGGTGGCTGTTGGTCTGTTCTCCCACGTGCCTGGTGACAGGACGAGGGGGAATGGGCTTAAGTTGCGCCAGGGGAATTTTAGGTTGGATCTTAGGAAGAACTTCTTTACCGAAAGGGTTGTTAGACATTGGAACGCGCTGCCCAGGGAAGTGGTGGAGTCACCATCCCTGGAGGTCTTTAAAAGACGTTTAGATGTAGAGCTTAGGGATATGGTTTAGTGGGGACTGTTAGTGTTAGGTCAGAGGTTGGACTCGATGATCTTGAGGTCTCTTCCAACCTAGAAATTCTGTGATTCTGTGATTTTCTGTGAAATACAATTTGAATTATGACTTTTTAAGAATCAGTAATATCTACTTATGAACAGTTCCAGTGCAGGTTCTATGTATTGGAGGAAAAAAAAAAATAAAATACCATCTATTCCTTTCTGCTGGAGTAGAAAGTGTTGTCAAATTAGAATTTCCCTCATTCCTATGACACTAGTTTTCTCACAACCACTTTCTCTCAGGATAAATGACAACACAAAAATTCATAAACAGTGAAAAAAGGGACAGACAGGCACAGGGAATTTATGTCTGAATATCTGGAAATACAGAGCATTTGAACTTTACCTCTGAGTAGATCTGGACACAGTAAACCATGCCTTTTGATGTGGCATAATCATTTTGCACTGTCCTGTTTAGAAGACTTGACCACAGGAGTGATGTGTCTGGCTCTGAGGTGTCAGTGTGCAGTGTGCTTCAGAAATGATGGTGAAGCTATCCACACACCTCCTAGCACAGTAGTCTGGCTTCTGCTGCAGGATTATCTTCATTGTGTCCCACCACATCTCTCTGTTTAAGCTCCTTTGGAGCTACTGGATGCTGTAATTTATATGAGTCTTCAAACTTCAGTGAATTAGCTGAGTGCACATCTGTTCTATAAAGGTAGGATTACAAAAGTGACATTTACACAATTTTCATTGTGGGCTCTTTGAATAAAGCTTAAGACTGGGTAGGCAGGCTGTGTCTGCCTCCTTTGAGCCTGTGGAGAAAATGTGACAACACACACTGTAGTTTCTGCTTACTTAATATAGGGGCCAGTTTGTAGCTGTCACCAGTGCTAGATAATGTGGAGTAAAACACAGTTTAAGCCTGTGTGCAGATTGCATCAAGAGCTTTCAAGGACCAACTCTAAAATCAGCTGATATCATCATTAGTTCACCCAGCAGTTTTCAGCAGGAGCAGCTCAGCAGCCTTTGTAACCATTGACTGTAAGGTTTCTTCCTGCACTGGAGGGAAGAATGTAAAATAATATGCTATTTTCCAATACAAAAAGATATATTTTTTTCTTTTCATTATGAAGCTGAATGCCTTATCATTGTGACTTATTTAAATCAGCCCCAGGAATGCTGATTAAACGCAAGTAAAAGAGAGAAAGAAATATTCTCTGCAACCCCTACTCATATATATTGCTAAATACAGTTTTTGTTTAGAATTTCAATGCAAGAGTAGCTATGGTTCATCTAACAGCTGTAACTTTAGCTGTGGCTGTAACTGTCCCTTTGCAAATTTGTATATTGCACACAAGAAGTAAGCAACCCTGCTAAAGACTGTTAAATTAATGTGCTGATATACACACAGGAAAGTTTCAAATTTCAGCTTCTGTGTGGATTGTAATTGAAATGCTTATTATACATAGACATTCAGAGTTAGACATAATGGCAAATACTGCATTTATCGATGTGTAACCATAGTATGACTATTAAATTTATTCGTTAACTCTGGGAAAAGTCTATAGATGTGGAACAAATTTTCTTGGCTAAATGGTTGATGTTGTAAAGATTGTTGTAAAGAAATTGGGGCAGAGAAGGTGGGAATGGAGAAAAAATCCAGCAGCAAGAACAAAACACAAAAGACATACTTCTGAATTTATAAATGTGATTGGATGTGGGAGTGTGGCCATGGGGGTCGACAAGCCCCATGGTTGGTGATAACATCGAACTCTTAACGATGAGGCCATCAGGAACATAAAGAGTTTAGAGGGAACAAAGCAGGGTGATTCAGGAGACGCCTTGCCATCTTGGGTTGCTTGTTCTCCTGCAATGGAAACTGCTGGGTGTTTGCTGTTGCTGGGCAAAGTTATTGACCAATAGTTAGTGGAAAAGTAGTGCTGAGGGGCGAATGGTATAAAAAGGGAGCCTGTCCTCGATAAGGGAGATATATAATGAAGTTATGTCATCAATAAAGTAGTAGCAGTTACTGATCCTAAAAGAACCCTGGTGTCCGTGTGGGTCATTACGCAACAATTGGAAGCATAGCATACATCTTCAACTGACTCGTGGAGAACTGACTCCACAGTCAGTAAGATGTCAACTTGCTTTGCTTATATACAGTAGAGTTACATATACATGAAGTTTCCCTGAACACCTCTACATATGCATAACCTGTCCCCACTTAGTATTAAAATTAGCTCCAATAAGTCATTTCCATAAACTCATCTGTGCTTGTGCGGTGCCTTCTGGTGGTGGGCACTGAGGGTCCTGTTATCTCGAGGCCTTGCATGTTTCACATTCTTGATCTTGTCCTCTTAAAAACAGTCCTCCTCATCTCTGAGCCCTTGCTCACAGTCTGAACCATAAGGTTGGTTTTGATCTGGTTCTTGGGCTCCCAGGGGCTCCTGTTATCTGGAGGCCTAAGCGCATCACAGTCACAGTACATTGCAAATGTAGCACATATTAAGCAATGAGTGTTGCCTACATATTTATTCTTAATCAATCGCTCTCTAATTTCTAATCACGTTTCACAACATTGCTGTGTGTGATTTTCCTTCACTTTCTTTTGTTTGGGTGTGCTGTTGGTGGGCTGATGGTTGCAGGAGTTATTCAGCTACCCACTGGAAGAGTATTCTGGGAAAAAGGATAAAAAGGGCTGAGACAAATTATTATAATATTAATTATTTTATTTTATTTCAGGTGGATTATTCTATTTAATGTGCATCATTTGAGGTTCTCTCTGTCTCAATCAAATCAGAAAATCATTTAGTCTGGGAGGGACTTTGGGAAGTGTCCAGTTCAGCCTGTTGCTCAAACCATGGTAACCCAGGTATCCAAACAGGTTTCTCAGGGCTTTATCAGGCTAGGACTTGAAAATATCCAATGGCAGTGACTGCAGAACCTCTCTGGGCAGCCAGTCCTAGGGCTCAGTTGTCCTTAGAGGAAGTTATTTTTCCTTTAACAATGGCTTTCTTGTATGGTTTTGTGTAAAACTGGACACTATATCCACTTCCCTGCATCTTATGTCTCTGCACTTGTTCAGCTGTTGGTCTCTCTGTTACCAGGGCATATCTGACTCATGCCCACCTTGACATCTTCTAGAACCCCGAAGGCCTTTGAGCAAAATTGCTCCCCAACCCATTGATCTCCAGCCCACCCTTTGAGGACCAGAACTTTGCTATTATTTATTTTGAATTTTGTAAGGTTCCTGTGGGCCCTTTCCTCAAGGCTGTCTATGAATGACATAAATGATACGATATGATATGATATGATATGAATGATATGATATGAATGATAGCTCTGGCTTTGAGTTTGAACTGCTTTTCCCAGTGGATATAAGACTGTTGTGGGAGAAAGCGATGAAAGGCTTGCTAGAAATGAGGTAAATTCTATCCACTGCTCCCCCTGATCCACAGAACCACAGGTCATTTTATCCTAAAAGGCAATCAGGTTGGTTGATTTACCCCAGATCAATCCATGCTGACTGTTCCCACTCATCTTCTTCTCCTTTGTTTGGCTGGACAAGGCTTCCAAGAAGACTTGATCTGGTGGACTTCCATGAATTTCCCAGACATCAAAGAGAATCTGAATGGCCTGTCGTTCCTTGAGTCAGACTCCTGGCCTTTTTTTGAGGACAGGGGCAATATTTGCCATTCCCCAGTTGTCAGGGAGCTCTCCTACCCTCCAGAACTTTTAAAAGATGACAGAGGCCTAGCTGTGACATTCACTGGTTCTCTCAGCCATCTTGGACTCAGCCTGTGAGTCACAGTGAAGCTTTGTGCAGATAGGTATCTTAAACTCTTTTTTTTTTTCCCTTGGAAAAATATGACTAATTTTTCTCCAGCTGAATGATTCTGCTCTGTTGAGATCTCTGTATCTGTATAGACCCCATCTCCATGTTAGCTTAGGATCCCACTTAAACAGAGAGTCTGGAACATGCCAGAAATCAAAGGATTAATAGTAAGGAAATACTTTAAAAAGGTAAAAATAAACAACAACAACAAAAAAAACAAACCCACCCTTTATCCTGAAAATAAAAAAGGGTGCAAGGATGTTTTTATTGATTCCCTCAGACAATGAACTTTAGAGCATATGTGAAAACAAGTTCTTTCTAAATTGTCATTGCTGCCATTTTTATTTTCTGACAGCCAAACGAAGCAGGGGAAGTGTATATATTTATATGTTGGCCATAGCCCAGGAGTTATTGGGAAAGCACACAGACATCTATGCTTATAAATGACTTTCGGCATAAGAGTTATTGCAAGTATGATCCTCCAGTAGTGATAAACAGATTAGTTTATCTCATATATTATACAAGTGAGACACTGAGTAAGAACAATCAGATTCAACAGAACAGAAGATTGAAATATTAGACATATTTCTTCTCCTATAATGAACAAAGTTCAGGCAGCACTGCAAATGTTCCAGTTTTCCTTTTCTTCTTAACCACTTTCTTAGAAATCAGTAGCTAACAGATAAGGAATAGGGTAATAATTTAGTTTTTTAAATTAGGTTTATCCTCAGTGGTCCTATGATAATATGGAAAAAATGTGCACTTGCCCAGTAGAAACTAGATGCAGGTTTAGCACTACCATCAGGTAAGCATATTAACCAACTAAAATCCTTGAAGTTATTATACTCACAATCCCAAATGACAAATACTAGTGAGTCTATTTTCTGGATATCATATTGCAATAGCTATTAGTATGCTTACATTGGTCCTTTGTTACAATTAACACCACTCACAAGTGCAAGTAGTTACGAGATTTGCTGTCTGACGAGTGCATCTGAATATAAAATGCCCTTGTGATTTAGTACAGAGACATTTTAAACCCTAACATATTAATGTCTACAGTAATGCTGTTATTAACATTAATGGTTCTATTACACAATTATGAAAAAAATGCTTTCTCATTATGTACTCATATTTAAGATCTTATTTATTTCTGTTCTACCACAGTTTTGTACATGTGATGTATACCTCCATTATTACTAATGTGAAAATAACTGGAAAGAATACAAATATTTTACCATAATTAATGTTCGTGCATATGCTGAATCTTACAGCTCAAGAAGCTTTTCAGATTTTGCACTCAGTCCTTTCTTTCAGTCTTTTCCCATGCTTGAAACCAAGCACAGAGACATCTCACATGTCAGTGCATACCTGGGCAGGCTGAAAATCTGCTGGTTATTCAGGGAGTGACCCAGAAATAGGAAAACCAAAATGCACAGGGCAAAAGTGACTCTGGACACCTTTACCCCCCTCTGAAGTCAGATTTGTGGGTCAGGACTCAGGATGGGCACCTCTGTTCATGCATTCTAGCTAATGGGGTCCTCAGCTGATTCTGTGTGCCTCTGGCTGTAGTTTCATAGAACAAGGCAGTGCTTGCTGTTTTTCTCATTAAATAAGAGATATTAGTCTGGGTTCAGGTCACCCAAAGTGACTCAAAAGCTCGTAAGAGAGTGATTTTCTCAGGCTCACTAGGGCAGGCATTTTGGAGTCTCTCGTCTCCTGGTTGATTGCAGCAACATGAGGCTACTATGTAAAATGTAAGTGATGTGCTGATACTGGCCCTATTTCTTCCCGTGTTTTAAGCAGTGGTAATGTCTGTGCTTAATGAGCTCGCTGTCATGGTGTTATGCATGCTGCAATAACATGTGCTGATCTGTTAAGGCCTCTCAGGGGCCCTTGAGCTACTTTGCCTAATGTTTTGATCTGGCTTGCTTAGAAATAGGTGCCAAACTATTCAGAGGGGGCAAGTGTGGGGTGTATGCAGAGCTCTGTGCTCTGGGGACCTTTGCAATCCAAACAGACCACATGAGTTGCATCTCTCCAATACAGTCATAATGAGAACTGCCCTACTGGGAATTATAAGATGATTTTGGGAATGACAGTACTAGCACTAGTTGTTAGCTGTTTCTCATTTTAGCTTTACAGTGGGGATAGTCATTGAACAATATTGCTCACTACTGGAGCATTGACATTTGCATTTATGAAATTTGACTGGAGTATCTCTGTGCTTGGAAGACATCTAAATGCCTCTTTTGAACATAACTGCAAAGAGCAATGAGGGAATAGCAACAAGTTTATTGTCCAATAGTTGGTGGGAGAAGGTGTGCATTTGTTTGCCCTGAACATTTCCAGGGAAGTAAATGGCAATTCAAAGAAGAAAAAATGTCTTTGCTGTTGCTCTGTACTCTAGATGCCTGTTGGAAGATGATAAATTATACAAAGGCTCCTCCTTGGGGTGACTCTGGTGATAGAGAGCTCCCAAATCCAGCCTCCTGGGAATTGCCTGGTGGCATACAGTAAAGGGCTAAGAGGGCTATCTTGACCCGTGCTAGCAGAGGCTGGAGTTAATCAGAAAAGAATACAGAGCATCATGGTCTTTGTTTTAGAATTTAGAATTTCTAGGTTGGAAGAGACCTCAAGATCATCGAGTCCAACCTCTGACCTAACACTAACAGTCCCCACTAAACCATATCCCTAAGCTCTACATCTAAACGTCTTTTAAAGACCTCCAGGGATGGTGACTCCACCACTTCCCTGGGCAGCGCGTTCCAATATCTAACAACCCTTTCGGTAAAGAAGTTCTTCCTAAGATCCAACCTAAAATTCCCCTGGCACAACTTAAGCCCGTTCCCCCTCGTCCTGTCACCAGGCACGTGGGAGAACAGACCAACCCCCACCTCGCTACAGCCTCCTTTGAGGTACCTGTAGAGAGCGATAAGGTCACCCCTGAGCCTCCTTTTCTCCAGGCTGAACAATCCCAGCTCCCTCAGCCGCTCCTCGTAGGGCTTGTTCTCCAGGCCCCTCACCAGCTTCGTCGCTCTTCTCTGAACTCGCTCAAGCACCTCGATGTCCTTCTTGTAGCGAGGGGCCCAAAACTGAACACAGTATTCGAGGTGCGGCCTCACCAGAGCCGAGTACAGGGGGACGATCACCTCCCTAGCCCTGCTGGTCACACTGCTTCTTATACAGGCCAGGATGCTGTTGGCCTTCTTGGCCACCTGAGCACACTGCTGGCTCATATTCAGCTGACTATCAACCATCACTCCCAGGTCCTTCTCTGACAGGCAGCTCTCCAACCACACATCTCCCAGCCTGTAGCTCTGCTTGGGGTTATTGCGTCCCAGGTGGAGGACCCGGCACTTGGCCTTGTTGAACTTCATACCGTTGACCTCAGTCCATCGGTGCAGCCTATCCAGATCCTCCTGCAGAGTCTTCCTACCCTCGAGCAGATCGACACACGCACCTAACTTGGTGTCATCTGCAAACTTACTGAGGGTGCACTCGATCCCCTCATCCAGATCATTGATGAAGATATTAAAGAGGACTGGCCCCAGCACTGAGCCCTGGGGAACGCCACTAGCGACCGGCCTCCAACTGGATTTGACTCCATTTACCACAACTCTTTGGGCCCGGCCATCCAGCCAGTTTCTAACCCAACGAAGCGTGCGCCAGTCCAAGCCAAGAGCAGCCAGTTTCCTGAGGAGAATGCTGTGGGAAACGGTGTCAAAAGCCTTGCTGAAGTCAAGGTAGACCACATCCACAGCCTTTCCCTCGTCCACCCAGCGCGTCACTTTGTCACAGAAGGAGATCAGGTTCGTCAAGCAGGACCTGCCCTTCATAAACCCATGCTGACTGGGCCTGATCGCCTGCTTGCCCCGCAAGTGCTGCGTGATGACTCTCAAGATAATCTGCTCCATGAGCTTCCCTGGCACTGAGGTCAAACTGACAGGCCTGTAGTTTCCCGGGTCAGTCCTCCGCCCCTTCTTGTAGATGGGCGTCACGTTTGCTAGCCGCCAGTCAACTGGGATCTCCCCCGATAGCCAGGACTGTTGATATTTGGAGTCACCTATAAGTTATGAGGGTCTAGTACGATGAGCAGCGAAAGGCACTCCAAGGCCATTCTTCACGCTAAAATATCTCCTCACTGCTGTATGCAACCAATAGATCATCACAGCTTTCACCAGCTATTCAAGTCCCAAAGAGGTCCACTAACTTCTTAGTGATCTGACCCTTCTTCTAATGGTGATGGATGTGTTGTCCTCTATGCACTCTCTTCCAAGGGTAAAATCCAAAGAGATTTCTTTTATATGAGTTGATGCAGAAACCCCATGAGAACTTCTCTTTGAGGTCAAGAGCTTGCTGGCCACAGTCAAAAGCAAGCCAGGGACTCTGCCAGCATATCAGGAGTACAGATGATGCTGTTGCACTGCTCACACCCTACATGGTTTTTACCAGCAGAATGTCTGAAGGTAAACTGAGATGTCCTGACTGTCAAACTAGGCCAGAACCAATGGAGTGTGGCTAGTAGCCAGCTTGTTTGTGCATCACAGAAATTCTCACACCACGTAGAGGTGGAAGTTAAAATAATTATGCTTTTGGGTTAAGGGCACTTCTTCCAGTTTGCAGCACATGCAATGAAAGAAAGAGCTTATCTTTTCCATTTAATCTTCTTGCTGAATCAAGCACTCCTGTGCACCACAAAGGCTAAAGGATTGTTACTGGTTGCTTGGTCTAATAGTAAAGGCAAGATAAAATGTTTTGCAGAATTACGGGAGAAGTGGGTGTGGATATCTCATTTTCATTTGGAAACAAAAACCATAAGATTTTCCAACTTCACCTTTGAAAATTATCCCCTTAAATTTTAGCTGAATATCTTTTTCACAGATTCATAATATGTTTTAACTAAGATGTGGAATTGTTACTTGGCCAGCAGTTTATTCAATAACTAAACTTATAATTGTTCTTTTTAGAGCAGTTACTGATAAAGAAACCCCAACCCACACCCTTCCTGACTCAACAGATCTTTCCATGTATGCTGACACATTTTAAATTCATAAATCAAGTCTTGAAGTTTAATTCTGTTAATTTCTGTGGAAAGCTCATAAGCTACAGGAAAATGTATTGGAATCCATTTTAGTTTTTGTATCACAAAATCATTATTACTGGTGGGTGATTTGCAAGTCAATAAAAAGCAACCAACTTGACTTCCTGATCTTCTGCTGAATATGCTGTCAGTTAGGAACAAGACCCAATCTATTTAACTTGCAAATCAGACAAATCTGATGTAGAATCATTGATTAAATACAGAGGCCCAAGATTTTTTTTTTTTTTTTTTTTTTTTTTTTTTTTTTGAGGAGTTATATTTGAAAGTCAATTTATGTCTTTTAAAATGCATTGCAATGTACATATATAAGCAACTATAACTTTACCTTGGATATTTTTCATCTGAACTCTTGGTAAGGAAAAGGTGGAAAAAGTGATTTCAGGAAATCTCAGCAGGTATTCTGTGTTATGCCCCAGACAGCATGCAACACACAGCTGCTTATTTTCTGTGACTAAAGCATTTTTGTGCAGCAAGGGCCATGTCTTTGCTTCAAGCACATTATCTAGAAATCTGGCTTCCAGGCTGCTGCTGGCAGCAAGCTTCTGCTTTACTCTGTAAGCTGGTAGCTTAAGCGGCTGAGCACAGTAAAAAACAACGGCGCTTATCTGTGCTGTGGACTCCAGGGGACTCTTAGCATTACGGCTTTCATTGCTGGCAGCACAAAAAGAGTTGCTCTAATGAGCTTTAAAATCACTTTAGAACACAATAAAAATCAAAGTTTTCTCAATGCATTCTTAGGAAGATCTGCTCTCTGGCTAGAGCTATGGTTAAGAGACTCCAAAACTTTTTAGTTTTCAGATAAAAATCTTTTATCCTAAAGTTCCTCACTCCTTATTTCCAATTGTTAACTACTGTCCCTTGCACTGTGATAGTGTTGAGCAAGAAATTAATTGGGAATGATTTATTCAGTGGACTTTAATATCTTAAGGTGTTGGTTACTAACAATTTTCTCAGAGTTAATTCCTTATTTAAAACTGGTAGATGAGTAATTCCTGAGAGATTTTTGGCCTGTAATTAGTTGGCAAGGAGCTCAATGTGCCTCCTGGATGTGACTGATGGATGAGAGTTTAAACAGATGCATATGGCATGTGGTTGCCTTATTCTTTCATTGGATGTATTTAATAGGATAATTGTGCTTCTCTATTAAAAAAATATATATGTATATTTAATTTGAAGATTATAGCAAAGTCCTCTGAATCTTAACAATGATGGGAAACACCCATGTCAGCTTGGGTGTGCTGTGTTGCCAGAATTATGCATGATTAAATTTGACTGTGCTCCACATAAACATCACCCTTATTTCACACTTCCTGTCACCTTCACTTCAGATGCACTGAGATGTCACCGTCAGCCTTAAAATCAGCTTTTGAAAGGTGTAGCTCTGGTCTGGTGAGAGAGACCAAGACAATGGAGAACCAAAACCTCCAGGAGGAGTGTTAGGACTTTGCCCTTCATGCCTGGTGCTCAGGAGTGAGAAATTGGGGTGGAGGCTGCTGGCAAAGGGAGCTGCCCTTGCACACAAGCCTTGTGGGCAGTGAGGCTTACTGGGGGGACTTCTGGGAGGAACTTCACTTCAGGAGGTTTTTCCAACTTGAACTTCAAGGCTCCTGAGCTAACTTGTGCTGCCACAGGAGCATGCGTGGGTGAATGGCGTGCAGGAATAAATGCCTCCCTTGGGGATACGCAGCTTGCGGCAGCTATTTTTGGAGCAGTCAAAAACAATAGAGGGAGCTGCTCCTCCGGTCTGCTCCTGGAGCTGTTATTTTACATCCTGTAGTGTGCTGAGCAGCCAGCTGTAGAGACCACAGACACCTCCAGGGTAGATGCAATGAGCATTTGTGCTTTCTAAAAAATAAAGTAGGAAAGATACAGAACATTTCAAATCTTTTTAAGAGGCCAGGACATGCACCCTGTCTTGAAGCCAATATTCATCTAAGCAACATCATAGATGCCAGGTTGTTCACAGTGCACCTTTGCAGAGGCACTTGTCTCCTCTTGGACTTTCTGTAGTTTCTCTGCCTCTCCTTTTCCCTCACACACACTCCTTGTCCACTCACAAAACAAATTAGTGAGCAACATAACTGTAGAACTGGTAATTTATTTAAAATAAATCATCTCTGCCACTGAAGCCCAGGACAATATACTAACCTCTTAAACTGTATTTTGGGATGGTTTGGCTCATCCATGGTTTTCCTGGGCTTCCTCCTGTGAGACAGACCCAGAATAACCAGCAGCAGTCTCATCACACACCCCAGGGAATATCCTGATCTGTTGTATGGAGTCTGAGATGACCTACACCTCCATGTGTCTGCTAGGGGGCAAAGTGATGGCAAGTGAGATAGAAAGCCCAGGTGAAAAGGTTGGGCTGCAGAGCCCTGTTGTGCACTGCAGCTGCTGCCCCAGCACTCTTGCAGATGGTATTACGAAGCAGTCATCCCACCTGCACCTGATGCTCTATCAACACATTGCACCAGCCATAGGGCACCTGATTTCATGAAAGGCAAAAACTGGCCTATGTTTCATTTTACTTCACAGCCCAGTGAGTGCTGTGCACCCTGACCTGGCAGATACAGGACTCTGGGCAGTTAGGTATGCTGTGTCCATCAAGGGGACTGTGGAGGCTGTCTTGAGAAGTGGGGATTGCTGCTGAGGTGCTACCTTGCCAGGGCTCACTGGGAAGCACTTTGGTGAGTTCGTCCTCCAGACAAGTTTGGCAGAGATGGTAGGAGTAGGAAGCTGCTGAGAACTAAGGTTATACAGGAAAATAAGAGGAAAGGTATTGAACTCATGGTAGAAACAGCAAAAGCTGGGCAAGTAAGGGACAGTTAAAAGAAAGAGAAGTGTTTAAATTCTAAAAATGTGGACTAATGGCAAAGAGGATTCTGAAGGAACCCTGCTCAGTGCTACTGAGTATAGCAGAAATTGGACTTTTCATCCATAATTATTTGAATAGCTTAAAAACTCTTCATTAACTGAGTTGTAACTATGAGTGTCAGAGTTGAATTCAGTTCTGTGCTCTGAGATAAGGCTTTCTCCTGTTGTTTATGTGGCTGAAAGCACTCAGCTCAACATAACATCAGCTCATGTTCCCCAACAACTGCACTGAGATTTATGAGTGTTTCCAGCAGCATGTTTTTCCTGCTATTAGAGACAAAGAAGGTGAGCACATCAAAGGTCTGCCCTCCTCTAGTGCAAGGCAATGAGCTTTACATAAAACAGCACATCAGTTTTGTCTTCCATTTGCCACCAATGTGCTCAGTAATGTGGCAGCAGCTGTGACTGTGACAGGAGCAGTGAAGGTTTCTGAGCTGTAACCTCGTCTGTGCTGGCAAATGCAGCAGAGAAGCAGTGGGACAGTGGACATCCAGTCTCTTCAAACAAAAAGTTATGCTCTGAAAAGACTTACAAGGTTTGATTTGGCTTCATAGACAAAGGGCTTCCATGTAGCTGGGGTACTGCCATCTCTCTTTCCTCTCACTTGCGTGAAGATTCATTTACTTTGACAACCATATCTGCTCCTCTTATATATCTTCCTCATGTTCTTCATCACTCTGACCCACAATGGCTTGCTGATGTTCTCCTTCAAATTACTTCTGCAGATAGCTGCAAGTCAAGTGACTTCACACACAGATCTTTTCAGCAGTACATGACATGAAAACCCCATGTTCCTGAGAGGAGAGGAGATCACTGCTATTCAGAGCTGATTTGTCCCTAGGTGTGACTCTGGATAAGGAGAAATTGTTAAGATTTGTCATTACAGAAATTGGAAGAGTGTTTAAGATTAAAGGCTCAAAATAAAGAGAGACAAATAAGGATGGAGTGAGAAAGTTCAGTGCAAAGTCAACGGTGGTGGCGGTGGAGTTCATAATGAAGTGAAGTCAAAGCAAACAATGAGACAGTCAAGAAAAGCTATAAGCTTATGGCTTGAAGGTCATCAAGTCCATGAAACAGCAACTGTGGAGAAGGAATAAGGTGTCTGAAGATGGTAAATAGAGATCAGAGAGGAAATTCAGAGACAGACTTAACATCCAGCTGAAACAGAGAAAAGTTACTCCAATTACAGAGACAAGCCCTCCAAAGAAGGCTGATATTCAGCTGTGTCAAAAAATGGCTTTGTAGAGTTAACAAATTATCAAAATTAGTTTCTTTTTATCTTTAAGAAAGCACAAGACCTCCTCAGCAAAAAGTTGAGGCACCCATAGGTGTGAGGGAAGAATGCCATCTTTCCAGTCTAAACTACAGCTCCTACTAAGGAAGTATTTCACTCAGCTCCTGCTAAGACATAATGATTTTGATTTAGTAAACTTACAAGTTACGAAAAAGATCACCCTTCAACAAGATATGACTTCAGTTTCAAGGAATAATTAGGGCTTCTGTCTTAATCTGCACCTCACATAGAGCAGAACTGTGGAATTCCCCAGAGATTGCAGGGAACCAGAGGGATCAAAACATTTTGCATTTCTTTTACTTCTTTTAGTTCTTTTACTTGTACTTATTTACAGTGTTCTTGATATTGAAGTCATCAGTTATTTCCACACATATGCCTTAAAAATCTATACACATTTTTTAATGCGTTGTCATCAAGCATCTTTCAGTTTACTCTGTTTTAGAAATGATAAAAAAGAAACATCACATTTCAATATTAGGCATGTTATGACACTTAATTATTCTCTCTTCTATGTTTCTTATGACAGCTTTTCAGGCAGGCATCAATCAATAGATGTTTTCCAACTTCAAAGGCAGTGTTTGGCCTATGACATCTCAGAGTTGCTCATCAATCATGATATGTTTGAAAGGCAAGGTAGCATTTAGATATTGTGACTGCCCTGTTAAGCATACTTGTTCAATAAACAGCACAAGTAAATAGCATCGTGCTTTGAGCTTCCAAAAAGCCAAAACTATACATTACTTGTAACCTTTGGCAAAGCTTAATTTATACAATCCCATTCAAGGAACAATAATGTCTGACTGGATCTGTTTATAAGTGATCTCAGACAATTTTTTCTCTTCTTTAATTCCACTGATGCATATAGTAATACTCTCTGTTTTCACTAGTGCATGTAGAAGGGTGAATCAGCTCCATATTATTCGTAATCTTCCCTCCCACCTTCAGGTTAATTATGTACTAGAGGGAAATGGAAGTAGGAATTGAGACTGAAGTGAAGCATTTCATTCCCAGCTTCAAGCAGGTAAGGACTGACGTATTCCTTGAAAAGCAAATTTATACATTTTTTTTTTTTTTTTTTTTCTTTACATAGTTACAGAAAAAGATCAAAATGTTAGTGAAGAAAGCTTGAAGTGAAGAGAACTAATCTTCCATGTTTCTCACTCCCATGTTGTTTTCTCTTTGGAAAATCAGGTCCTTTTAGAAATGAAAATCAATAGCAAATGAAGGTCCTTGCCGAGCTAAGAAGTTACAGCTCTCGGTCTGTACCTCTGCAGTATCCCTGGGATAAGGGAGAGTCAGGTAAGAGTAGAAACAAGACACTTATCTAAGAACCTTCCAGGGTGGGCTGTACAGGATTTTTCCACTATAACTTTCCAATTATACCAGTTTTAATCCATTTTAATCTTCTGGTTAATAGAATAAGATGCATCCTTTTACCCTAAATCTTATCCGAGAAGAAATATAGAGACCTGGATAAAGTAAGTGACAACTATTGCTAGAATAAAACAAAGACAGTTAACAATGACATGATTCATCTGAGTAAGTAGTACTTATCATGTGTTGGATTTGCTGGATGCCCTTCAACAGCACTGGATGGGCCTGGCTGTAGATTACTGGTCTGGTGATAAATCATGGAATCACAGAACGGTTTGGGTTGGAAGGGACCTTAAAGTTCATCTAGTTCCAACCCACCTGCCATGGGCAGGAACACCTTCCACTAGAATGGGTTTTCCCTTGTCATTTTTCAGCTGCAACTCTTAAGTGGAGAGTAGGCAAGGGGAATGAAACTCTGGGATTACTCTGAACATGTCACACTGTGCTGTATATTTGAACAGTGAAAGCCTACAGAGAATTTCTAAGAGCTGTAAGATTCTTTCCTTTGCTGGTACTATGATTGCCTTCACCACCACAGGCCTAGCTGTGCAAGTCATTGAAGAACTGATAATTTATAACTACCACATTTTAGAAACCTGTGAAAAAAATGCTTAAAATAGAAATTCCATCTACAATGCCACATTTTTAGTGTCATAATGTTAGAAGGGACTGATCAGTTCTCTGCTGGAGAGCTGGAATCTAACTTTTTGTTTGTTTGGTAGAATCACAAGGTATTAAACCTTACGTTGTTGCTGATGCAGGGATTATTTCTATATCTGTTATCTCCATGACAGCATAAGAATTGGCAGGGCCGGATGTTTGGGGCCACTCAATAATTTTATATGTTGGCCATTAAAAATCTTGTGGTAGTGCTTTTGTGTACATGGAAAGTACCTGAAGCTGCATGTCCATCACTGACTCTTACCCCCTCACTTGCATTTTGGAACTTTTTTAGGATTCATAATTCTTTGGTCTTGGCTATTCTTTACCCTGTAACAGAACTGTGGAGGATGCAGCAAACCTTCTCCAGTGCAGCTTATGTTGTGTTTTGACAGTGCTATATTATAAGTGAAGGAACAGATATGTATGCCTGGAGAAGTTGGATGGTGGGCTAGTTGAACAGTGTCCAAAAATCCTCACATTTGTACAGAGGAGTGTTTTGACTGATTCTTCCTGGTGCAGGAGAACGTAAATTGTTCCCGCTCTCTCACAGAATCACAGAATGGTTAAAGTTGGAAGGTCTCTTAGGTCTCTTGGACCAAGAGATCTCTGTAGGTCTCTTGGTCCAATTCACCTGCAGGGACATCCAGAGCAGGTTGTCCCCAGCCCATGCTAATGAGTTAGTCAGTGCTATAGAATCAGAAAAAAATTGCTGCTATTACTTCTCCACCTTTACAATTCAAAGTAATAATAAAATATGAGTCTCATCTGACCAAATGGAGATACCTACATATATGATCTCATCATCTGATCTCCTTTAATGGTCAACAGGAGAGTAATGATCATTTTAACTCACTTTAAAATAGGTACTGAAAATGTGCCAGATGTGTCACAACTTAAAAGTGACTGTTTCTTCCTGTTGAATAGAAAGGGAATCTAGGGGAGTATTTCAAGTACAGATATTGATGCTTTGATATTCCAAGTTAAATGAAGACCTTAGTACCCGTCCTGGCAATGTCTGGCAAGACCTCTAGAACTGAGCTTTACTGCCTAGGTTTCTCTTCATAATTTTCCTATTTGCTCAGGAATTGCTATCACGAACTTTTCATAAAGGGATGCATTTCTTCCAAAGGGCAAAAGAGTTTTTCCAGAGGCACAGAAGCTGAATAATAGTAGTATACTAATTGTTATAATGGTTTATAATTCCCCCTCTATGTTTAGTTTCAATGTCTACTTTGTTCATTGTAGTGCATGCAACAGAGGCACCTCTAGCTAAGTAGTGTTTATAGCTTTGGTCCCTTCATCCTCTTCACTGTGATTTGACATTCTTCTCAAAACATCATACATGGAAGATAACATTCTCCTCACAATTTTCTAAACTCTGACATATGATAAGTAAGTGATAACAACAATGATCAGCATTATGCCAATGCAAAGCTGTCTGTACCAGATCAGAATTAGACTTTTGTTATTTCGTCTGAACCGGTACACCCCTAATTATGCTAGTTCTTTTGCATAATACTAGTGGGAATGGTATTGAGGATTGGTCAAATTGCTCAGTAGTCTTACCAGCATCCTTATTTCTTGTATCTTCTGAAGATAATGTAAGTCAACATCCTTTCCAGCATCTGTTGTAATAACCCTTTTTATTATTATTATTTTTATATCTTATTACTAAGTAATATCAGCAGATAATAATGTCCATTAGTGAGCTACATCTTTGAAAACCAAAGGAAGAGGAAAGCTTAGCAAATCAACAGGGCAGACATGGGATTTTTAATTAAAATCAAAATTTCCATTTAAGCTAATGTTCTGTTTATTATCTGGAGCAGCAACTGCTTGGAAATCTTTTGCAGATATCCAAACTGAAAAGCAGAAAAAATGGTTCGGACATCAGAGGAAGAACAATACAACAGCAAATACTGATACACTAATTGCTGTGCTGTTCTTGGGTTAATTGAAAAAAATCTGTCACTGTTTATTCTCCTAAGACTAACATCTAGTTTACAGGCAAGCTCTATTTGTGGCTGCTTAAAAAATTAATTGACCATATCACATTATTGAGGAAAAGCTACACTCAAAATAGTTGTATGAAATCTCTCATGTTCCTCTGCAAAACCAAAAAAGATAAGTCCCTAAGGGACCTTTAAGCATTTTCACAAGTCAGCTGCATTCAGAAATACATAGAAATGGAATACCATTTAATGTGGTGACATGTTGTTCACATGAATTCTTACAATACATACAGCTGCAGTGTTTCATGGTTATAAAAATTCTAGTAAGATCGAGAGCACTAAAATACCAGACGATCTGAAGTTGCATAGAAAACCTGTCCTCCCCTTTTGCAACCTTAGCTTTCAATCATGAACGATGTCTTCTTTTGTAGAGAAAGTGCTTCTGACTGGACATAGATTCAGGTAGATGATGCTTCTCCCATCTCTCCTTTTTTAAACATCTGGCTCATGGTTTGAAGGATCTCTTGAGTCTTGCATGCTGAAGGCTGAGTTAGTGAAGCAGAAATCTGCACAGCCCTTCTGTGCCTGCTGAGCCCTCCTCAATCCAGAAGAACATCAGACTGCAGAGGCTTCAGGGGAAGTGTTATGCAAACCATAATGTGGAAGTAAATTCCATGTATTAGTAAAGACATCACTATAAGGGCTATTTGTCATGGCCTCAGTGCTCCAGTGCCTAAGCACTGTATATTTTCATAGAGGAAGATGGATTTTCCAGAATCTCAAAGAGTGAAGCAAATGAGAAAACATGCAGAATCATAAAAAAGAAAGCTCAGAGGACCACGACAAGATAACAGTTAAAGCTATATATAAAGGTTATTGTTCTGCTGCTTTGTTCATGCTGCTCACTCAAATAAAAAGCAAATAGAAGAAAACTCTGAGTTTACACTAGAAAATCATAGAATCACAGAATGGTTTGGGTTTAAAGGAACATTAAAGATCATCCAGTTCTAACCCCCTGCCATGGGCAGGGACACCTCCCACTAGACCAGGTTTCTAAAAGCCTCATCCAGCCTGGCCTTGAACACCTCCAGAGATGAGGCATCCACACCTTTTCTGGGAAACCTGTTCTAGTGCCTAACCACTCCTGAGAGAAGAATTTCTTCATTATATCTAATCTAAACCTACCATCTTCCAGTTTAAAGTCATTCCCCCTTCTCCTGTCACTGCACTCACAGAGTCTCTCCCCCACTTTCCTGTAGCCCCCTTTAGGTACTGGAAGGACTCTATAAGGTCTCCCCAGAGCCTTCTCTTCTCCAGGCTGAACAACCCCAGGAGAGGGGTTGTCTTCACAGGAGAGGTGCTCCAGGCCCTTGATCATCCTCTCGGTTGCCCTCTGGACCCACTCCAGTAGGTCCAGGTCCTTCCTGTGTGAGGTTCCTAGAGCTGAACCTAGGGCTCTAGGTGGGGTATCACAGAGCAGAGCAGAGGGGGAGAATAACCTTCCCTCACCCTGCTGGCCATGCTGATTTTGATGCATTTTTGATGCAGGGTATGGTTGACTTTCTGGAATGCAAGCACACATTGACAGCTCATGTCGAGCTTCTCATCACCAACACCCCCAGGTCCTTCTCAGGGCTTCTCTCAATCCACCCTCTGTCCAGCCTGTTTTTGTGCTTGGGATTGTCCCGGCCCAACAGGACCTTGCACTTGGGCTTGTTCAACCTCATGAGGTTCGCACAGCCCCACCTCTCAGGCTTGTCTAGGTCCCTCCAGTGTGTCGTCTGCACCACACAGCTTGGTGTCATCGACAATTTTGTTGAGGGTGCATTCAATTCCACTGTCCATGACATCAACGAAGATCTTAACACCGGTTGCAATACTGACCCCTGAGGAATGCCACACATCACTGTTCTCTACCCTGACATTGAGACGTTGATCACAAACCTTTGAGTGTGACCATCCTGTCACCTCCTAACCACCAAGTGGTCCATGCGTCAAATCCACATCTCTCAATTTTAGTGACAATGATATAATGTGGGACAGTGTCCAATGCTTTGCATAAGCCTAGGTAAATAACATCAGTTGCTCTTGCAGGTGTCACCAATCACCTCCTTATTTTCCATGTGCCTTAGCATAGTTTCCTGGAGGACATGCTCCATCATCTTGCCATGCACAAAGATGAGACTGATTTATTTAAACAGCTAATAAATAATAAACATTGCCAATAAATAATATTTATAATTAATAAAGTAAGAATATTAAACTAATTAAATAATTAATTATGAAGGAAAGGTTGGACTTGGTGCTTAGGGACATGGTTTAGTGGGTGACATTGGTGGTAGGGATATGGTTGGACCAGATGATCTTGGAGGTCTTTTCCAACCTTAATGATTCTATGATTCCATGATTCTATGATTCTATAATTAGCAGATGATAAATAATACTAATACATGGTGCTAATAAACAATAATAAAATAATACTGAGATAAATTTATTTAAATCCAAGTTTATTTTAGGAGTGACTTCACCTCTTTGGGGATTTGTTTAGCCATACCTCCTGACTGGTGGTTTCCTTTAAGCACTAATCATGCCAATTATTGATCTGCAGAAGTGCTGCAGCCCACAGCCTAGGTCTAAATGGCTGGGATACAGGACAATCAGTCTTTTTTTCACATATGAAAGTTGTGGGACCCACTTGTCTGCTATTATATAAGGAGACTGAGATTTGATGTGTTTTGTTTTCATGCCATGCTCACAAGGTCACCCTCCTTTCTGACTCAGTGAATTGCTGGAGACAACTGATTTTTCTAAAGTGCAGTTTGCACTAAGCAGATTGGCTTGATTTTGTTTATTTGGGACTTTTTTCCTATTTTGAAGTTGTCTCCATTCAAGTTTCATACCAGTGACCTTTAAAAACACTGCATGGTAACAGAATAAGATATTTGCTTTTTCCTCTCAGTGCCTTAGTGGAGAGAGCCATGTCATTTTCCCCCTCAGTGTCATTGCTTTTCTAGGCACAGTCTGGCCCTGACTGCTCATTCATGTCTCCAAGACTCCACTTTGTTTTTATCAATACACCAAAGAAACGATGCCTGGGAAATCCAGCTGCTGAGCTGAATTCACGCCAGTAAAGTTACGTTGTCCCACAAATGCAGAGTTGAGGCTGGGAGCAACACCTCCTTCAGCTGGCATGGCAGATCCAAAAACTGTCATAGAAATGTACCCTGAGAGATCAAAAGCTCTTTTATGCTTTTCAGGAATAACATTATTTGCACTGTACTGTGTGCCACACTTAAATGTAACATCACCATCCCATTAAACAGCTGGACCCTACTCAATTTAAATTTTAAATCTACCAGGAGATATGCTTCTGGGTTACTACTTTAATAAGTCCATATTGTCTGTCAAATTTCTGCCTTTGGCAGAGAGAAGATTATCAAGTTTACAATTCTTTGGAGGTTCAGCCCAACATAGGAGGTATGAGAGCTGCAGACAACCTAGTGCACCAAATGCAGTTATACTGTCTGCCACAGACACAGAAGAAAATAGAAGGAAAACCCTTATGTCCAAAAGAATAAAGTTCTATGCAGACAGTCCCCAAATTGTCATACAGGTTAAAAGATCCTTTCTATTTGACTAGATTTCCAGAATTAGAAAGCAAAGCTCTGAAGCTCTGATTCTACCCTGGAGGATTTGTTCAAAAGACAAAGAATGTCAAAATCAAAGTGATTTACTGGATTGGAGTTTAATGGGTAAAGACTATGGATAATAGATAGGAAAGTTCATTGACCAGACAAGGGGAAAAAGACAGTGCTGAAGGAGTCCTTTCTCATACTGAGGACTGGAAGAAAGACAGACATTGCAGCTATTTTCCTCTCCTTTAAGTACAAATACTTCAGTGGAAAGCAGGCAGGATAGTTTGGGCCTTTCTGGAGAAGTGAAAGCTGTTGTTAGGTGATAACTAAAACTCATCCTTGAGATTATCCAACAAAACAGAATATGGAACAAATAGAATCGTGTATGTTTTTAACAGGATACTAATTACACATAACACCTTCTAGCCTAGTGTGTGCATAAGCAATTTGCCTTTACAAATTTCAACTTTCATACTTTCCCTTGACTAGTTTCTACTTTTTACCAACTATGGCTTTGCAGATTTGTGTGTGATGATAATATACATACACACACATATCTTTATAGAGGAAAGCTTCACATTCATCAAGCATATATTGTGATGAAATAGTAACAAGTACATCATATTCCTGGAAACCATTTCCAAAGATATATATGAATGACAAGAAAATGATTGGGAGTAGTTAGCATGGATTTACAAAGAGGGATTCATGCTTGACAAATATGGCAACCTTCTACAATGAGAAGATTAGCCTGGTGGTTGTGGGAAGAGGAGTTGCTATTGTTTATCTTGACTTTAGTCAAGCTTTCAACACTACCTCCCTTAGCACTTGCACAGGCAAACAGATGAAATATACATTAGATAAATGAAAAGTGAGGTGGATTGAAAACTGGTTGAACAAGTTGGCTCAGAGAGTTGTGATAAGCAGCCCAAAGTCCATCTGGAGGCCAGTCACTAGAGGTGTACCTCAAGGGATTGGTACTGGAGACAATGTTGTATAACGTCTTCATCAGCAACCTGGACGGTGGGACAGGCTGCACCCTCAGTAAGTTTGCAGATGATGCAGAACTAGGAGTAGCGTTTGATAACACCTGATGGTTATGCTGATATTCAGAGGGACTTTAACTGGCTGGGGAAATGGGACAACAGGAACCTCATGATGTTCAACAGGAGGAGATAGAAAGTCATGTCCTTGCGGAGGAACAACCCCAGGCACGAGTACTTGCTGGGGGCTAACTGGTTAGAAAGCAGCTTGGCAAAAAAGGATCTATGGGTCCTGGTAGGGCTCAAATTGACCATTAGGCACTACTTGGCAAAGGAAGTCAACAACATCCTCATCTGCATTGAGGAAGAGCAGGCAGAGCAGACCAGAAGGTCAAGGGATATGATACTTTCTCTGTACTCAGCACTGATGAGTCACATCTGAGTACTGTGTCAAGCACTGTGCTTCCAGATAGTAGAAAAAGATGGGCTTACTGGAGCAAGCCCAGCAAAGGGCCAAGATGATTAAGGGTTTGGAGTGTCTGTTGTATGAGGAGAGGCTGATATAGCTGGGATTCTTTAGTCTGGGGAAAATAAGGCTTTTTTTTTTTTTTTTTTTTTTTTTTCCCTCCTCCATGTGTATACATACTTCATTGGAGGTAACAAGAGATAGCAAGACTCTTCTCAATGGTGCCCAGTAACTGGACCAGAGTCAATGGGCAAAAACCGAAATTTTAAAAATTTCCTCATAAGTCCCACTTAAACATAAGAAACAGCTTTTTCACAATGAGGGTGGTCAAACACTGGAACAGGTTTCCCTCAGAGGCTCTGAAGAGCCTCTTGGAGATATTCAAAACCCAACTGGTCACAGACCTGAGCCCCCTGATTTGAGCAGGACATTGGAGTAGATGGTTTCCAGAGTTCCCTTCCAACCTCATCCACCATGTGGTATGTATTTGTAGGATTCTGTTGTCAAATCTCAGTATATACTAACAAAATCAGCCTCATAACATTTCTGAAAGGTGACTAAATATTATACCCATATTATAAATAGAAAAGCTGAAGCACAGCAATGAGGGTAAAAAGGGGGATCTGAAGTCCGCAAAACTGGACAAGTCTTGAGAAGTCTTGACTGGACAGCAAACTTTCAGTGACATAAAGTACACACAAACTCAAACACTTGACTTTTACTGGTAGAGGGACCGATATTATAAGAGTTTTTGAGCAAGATGATGGCACAGCATGTTTTTCCTCTGGGAAGATATGCTAAGGCACATAAAAATTAGAAAGGTGATTGGTGACAGCCCACATGGCTTCACTAAAGGCAAATCATGCCTGACAAATTTGGTGGGATTTTATGATGGGGTTACAGCATTATTGGATTAAGGTTGACATGCTGGAGGGAATGGATGCCATCTACAGGGACCTGGACAGGCCTGAGAGGTGGGCTTGTGAGAACCTCATGGAGTTCAACAAGGCCAAGATCAAGGTCCTGCATCTGGATTGTCCCCCTCTGCTCTGTTCTCATGAGACCACTCCTGGAGCCCTCTGTTCAGCTCTGGGGTCCCAGCACAAAAAGGATCTGGTCGTATTGGACCTGGTCCAGAGGAGGGCCACAAAGTTGATCAGAGGGTTGGAGCACCTCTCCTGTGAAGACAGGCTGAGGGAGTTGGGGTTGTTCAGCCTGGGAAGAGAAGGCTGTGGGGAGACCTTACAGAAGCCTTCTAGTACCTAACTAGAAGGTACAGCCTACAGCCTAGAAAGCTGGGAGGGACTCTTTGTCTATGAGTGCAGTGACAGGACAAGGGGGAATGGCTTTAAAATAAAAGAAGGTGGGTTTAGTTTAGATATAAGGAATACATTTTTTACTCAGAGGGTGGTGAGGCACTGGAAGAGGTTTCCCAGAGAAGCTGTGGGAAATGAATGCCATGAGTTGATCTCCTCCTTTTCTGATGCTATCTTGGCTGTGGCAGCTGGTGAGAAGTAGCTTTTTTTTTTTTTTTTTTTTCCAGAGGGAAGCAGCAATGGCCCTGCTGCTTCCTTGCAGAAATCTTCCATCTTCCACAAACATTTTTTGCTGTTCCCTGAGTGGGATGTGATTAGCAGTAAAACTTGTACTGTTCCCCCTAGCACTTAT
The DNA here is from genome assembly GCA_011076525.1 of Nettapus auritus. NCBI lineage: Eukaryota > Metazoa > Chordata > Aves > Anseriformes > Anatidae > Nettapus > Nettapus auritus. The sequence goes on from CM021765.1 coordinate 197,906,873, forward strand.
GACCAGTTGTCACCCCCCAGCTATGGAACTTCCCTCCCTCAAGAACTGCTGTGTGCCTAGAGCCCACCCATTGGAAGAGAGAACTGGGACACGTGCATCAGCCCGTGTTTGTGTTAGTCTCTTGTGGTCTCTTTATTGACTGCTTCCAGCCTGCCCAAAGTAAAGTGTCTTGGGGTCGTTTTTATGGGAACAGTTTTCCCCTGGGGGAGTTCTCTCCCAACTCTTTCTCTCCAGTATTTCTCAGCTGTGTGTGCATGTGTGCAACTGGAGAAACCATAGTGTCTCTGCAAATTAATTCTCTCTTATATTCATTCTTCTAGAATAATATATTTATAGTTACCTGAGCTGCTTCTGACATTGTGAGCTAGCATGAAGTCAATCACTCACTGCCAACCTTCATCATGCTGTTTTGTCAGTGAATTGATTCAAATGCACTCATCTTGCAAATTGCGCAGCAAGAACTCCCTCTTCCTTAAGGGTCATTTTAAAAATAGTTTTCAAGAAGGCATATTCTAGTCCAAATTGCCTCTTTTTTTTTTTTTTCTTTCCCAATGAAATAAAGGAATACAGCCTATGAAGGATAAGCACAAATGAAAATCCTGAAGCCAAACAAGCTTGGATTTCAAGCTGTTTGAAGTCTGGTTCCAAACTAGCTGGATACAGTTTTTTTTTATTTTTATTTTTATTTTTATTTTTATTTTTATTTTTATTTTTATTTTTATTTTTATTTTTATTTTTTTTACATTTTTCTTCACTCCCTTTAAGACTCATACATTCTTCTAAGGGAGGGAAACTTTTAGTCAGTAATTCACATTGGGAATAATCATATTAAAAGAAAAAAATAATGGCTTCTAAGCTACCTTTTGCAGAGCTAGTGACTTGCTTTGAAGAAATAGAGAAATCTATGTAAATTACAAATCCATTTCATTCCAGAACTGTTGCTTAATGTGCTGAATGGCAGATGTTTTTTATTTAAGCACAAAACAGGTTAGTCTTTTTTCTTACCAAAAATAAAGCTAGTTGTATAAGCAAGAAACCAATTCCAAGAGATAATTACCCCACAGGAACAAAGCATTAGCAGCATTCACCCATACCTGATAATTATGGAAATGATAAGATCATGATACCTAATAGGCTGTGACTTATCATTTATTGAAGACTGACAGTAAGCATGCACACCTAGCGTGCTCAGCCTTCTCTGGAGGCTTTGCAATCTCTTGTATGGCTGTTTGATGGCCTCAAAATCTGCTGAATGCAGTCACCAAAGTTTTTGACTTCTGTGTTTATGACAGAATCCTTCATTGAGGCGAGCCAGCAGGAAAGCTCTCCAGGACTGGCTGTACCAAGGTACTGCTGCTGGTGCAGATCTTTTGATTTTCACACAGCAATTGACCTTGCAGAGTAGGAAACATAAAGATATTTTTTTTTGCCTCCTTTTCCCTCACCCTGACCACTAGATAAAATCTCACTTGTGATTAATCATAGCTATTTCTAAGCAGTTCAACTTGCCAGTTAGTTCTGTTCTCCATCTTAATTTCCTTGCAGAGCTACAGGACTCCAGTAAGATGTTAAGAAGTAGCCCATCATTCATTAAAAGTCATCTATTTTCATATGTCTCCCCGCTATTTCCATTTATTTCTGTGGGACACAAACAATCCTGAGCTGCCCATCTTATTTATCACATACTTTTGTTTATTCCTTGTTAGCTTCCATACAGTTTTTCAGAGACAGGTACCATATACCCAGCAGTTAAGCTATAGCTTAAACTTCTACCAGTCCTTGTGATAACCTTCTACTTCCACCTTATCAGTCAGACTGTTCTCACCAGGGACTTTTTAGGCTTACTACAAACCACTGCATAGCAAAAACCTAAATACATCAAATGAGAGAGGAAGAGGTGACAACTGAAATGAAACATAGCTCTAATCCACTGTAATAAGTATGCATTAAAGAATAAACAGTGCAAAATGTTACTTTACATTGTTACTTAAAGCCATGCTGGAAGTGAGGCATTAACATTTTCACACTTTCTTGCAAATTCAACCTTGCATTTTTACATGTCCATGGTAAAGTGAAGTCATTGAAGGGTTCTTCAACACATGCAAAATGCATCTTTGGTAGTGTTAATGACAATTAGAGACCTCAAAGGTCAGGAAGACCTTAAAAGATGAGCTTAGAGCTCCAGAGAGTTTCTGGCTCTGAAAGGCAGGTATGTGTTAAGCCAACAGCTGACTCTACCTAGGCTTTCTGCACCATGGTCATAGTTTCTAAAGCCAGGGACCTGCATGTCATGTCAGACCAACTTGGGTCCCACAGGTGTGTTAATGTCAGCTGTGCACCATATCTAAGCAGATATTCCAGAAACAACCTGCGTTTCTGGGTAAATGTCCCAGCTAATATAGACTGTTCAACATATCCTGGTTTGGCAACGATGGCATGGATAATGTTCAGCCCTGATGGTCCAGTGATGGGTAATTCAGAAATGTCTGTATTAGTGCAAAGGACTCCAGAACTGGTCAGTTTTGCCCAAGGAAGGCAAGTGACAAAAGTCGAATGGGCAGACATGTCAGTGGCAATGAGTTGCATGTGTTGCCAAAACAGACAGGAAGCTCCCGAGGGAGACCCATTCTAAAATTTCCACAGCTCATAGATGATTCTGTTACGTAGACAAGTAATATGGAAACATACAAAGCAAAAATATGATGTGTCCCTACCCAGAGTCTTTTCTCTCCATCTATCATGAAAACAAACAAACAAACAAACTCATTTTTCCTCCTAGACTTCCAGATGTGTTCTTAGCTTCACAAGATTTCCTTCACATCACGTACTTTTTGAAACATCTTTGAGTGAAACAAAACAGATCAATCTATCTTGGGGCTTTTGTTGATTTTTGGAAATCATTGCTCACAAGCTAATCAACCTGCTGTATTATTTATGCTTTTGTTACTCTGATACACAGAGATCTTTCAGCCTCCCTCATCCAAATTGCTGAATATTTTCTACAGACTGTTGAAATAGATAGCACTATGCTATTACTAATCCAGGGTGTCTAAATTCTTCAGTGCACATAAGATAAGAGGTGTGCCAATGCTTTCAGAAAGAGGGGTTGCCAGCTGATATTTATGTATTTGCTTGAAGGCAGCTCTCTATTGCTGCTTGGATACTGTGGTGCAAAGTTTATGGATTTCCTAATCCTTCCGATTTTAGTAGCCCCTACAATGAGCTAGAGATAGGTACTGTAATCACACCTGAACTGATTTGAGCTATTATCTCCCTCAGACAGCAGCTGCATGTGTTTGAAGGCAGTAGGTTTAAAGCAATGTCAGCACTGTCTGGTAACAATGACAATAAATCATGGAAAGGGTTGTGTTGAATGAGGTGCTCTTTTAGAGGAAGAAATGTCTTGTCATCCTAATAGCCACTTTGCGACTGTCTGCCTCTGTGTAGGGGCTTTGCCTGGAGTCTTCTTTGTAAATTTGCATACAGATTTCAATGACTGTCTGTATGCTTAAGCCTAGACCTGTAACTTGCCCATTCCCACTGCAAATTATAGCTCTTGGAGGACTGATGGCTCCTGGGAGGACACACTGCCTGAGTAAAGGCATACTGAGCAGGAACCAGGTTATAAAAAAGGCTCAACATTTTAGTGGCTCTCTGCAGGAGATTTGCCTGGGAAACAGCTGTCAGGAATGGTGCAAAACAGGGCCAGGGCAGTGGGGAGAATCAGGGGTCTGGAGTATGAGCTGGCTCCCTGGTCCTGTTTTTATTTAGCATTTTTTTTTTTGATGAATTATGTGATTTTCTCAGGTTAATGCTTTGTTTATTCACAGCTATGCCTCAAGAGCCTTCCTAATGTCAGGCACTCCTTGCTAAGCAGCAAAGACTCAGGGTAAGTCTCAGCCCCCAAAGGATTTACATCTAAAAAGACAAGGCAGAGGAAGAGGCAGGAGGGGGAGAGGAGAGAGCACTGGCAAGGACAAGGTTAGATCGCCTGAAAGAGAAAAAATAAGGTCAAGACAGACTTCACTTTATAGATTTTCTTGTACATAATGGTGTATGCAGCAGGCCTGAAAAGGCAGGTAAGCTCAAAGAAAAGTGCTCTTCTGTGCACTGTGGTGCTTCTCTTCATGGTTGGACTAGAAAAGGTGACGCTGGTTTCAACCCCTGCAGCACTGTGCTGTCTCTCTAAGAAGATGAATATGGGAGATGTTGCAGAGGCTAAAGAGGGAAAAAGCAGGTTCTGAAGCCTTTGGCATGACAATTAACTTCACAGCCACCTGGAGATGCAGGACAGAGGGAGGAGATCACTAAAAGACTACTATTAGATTAATCCAAAGGACAGAAAGAGGAAACAGAATGATGTGACAGGCTGTGGAGGTACATGGGAGTTAAGACTAAACCCTCTAAATTGTGGTATGGGAGTTCAGAATACCACAGGAGAGAACAACTCACCCAATTTGTCACGTGTACAGACTATCAAACCTTGGCATCCGTTTGTTGGTAGAAGGATTTATGTTGCGGTGTGGTTGCACAAGTTATGCAGTGGAGTAAAGGTAGATGAACCACAGAAGTGAGTAAGGACAGGAGCCAGGCTAGCTGTTTTGCTGCCCACAGACCCATGCATTTTTGTTTGTTTGTTTTTCCCATGCTACTGAGAAGGACCCACAAAAAGCAGGTTGTGAAGAGTGTATATCAGAGGGGGGCAGGCACTGGAGAAGGGAAAGAGGAGCTGAGCTGGGAAGATCAGAGAAAACGCAAAGGCTGAGGAGGAGCATTTTGGTCAGGATGAGTGGAAGAGTGCTGGAGCTCAGAAAGCCTGTGCAGCCCCTTGAGAGTTTTCCCAAGCTGGTGGCTCTCACTGAAAGGAGGCGGGGAGACCACCCTGCCTCTGGGGCTGGGGTTAACTTTTACACCAGAGCCCCAGAGAACACCTCTCCCTGTCTTACTTGGCCTGTATCAAAAAGATACAAGTTTGGGATTTCCACCCAAGGTGATTGACTTTCAAATGTTCATACACCATCGACCTTTGAAAGCTCTGTTCCCTGCTGGGGGTGGGGGGGGTGGGGGGGCAGGGGGGGAATGAGGGGTGGTGGGGAGATGGGATGGAAAGGAGGCTTTTCTCTCTACTGCAGCCTCTGCAAGGTCAAAGCAGCATGATCTGTGAAAAGCAGTGATTTTCAGAGAGGAACTGTTCCTTGGGTGCCTTTCAGGCCTATAATACACAATTTACTGATAAAAAGAAATATAGGAGCTTCTCTGTTTTGTCATTTGATCACAGCTATGCTTGCTTCCTGCCAGCTTGTCAAAGCTTAGTGACAGCAGAAGGATCCTGCCAGTCTTGCTGCCAGTTCATCTAATAGAAACTCTCGATAAATCCTTCCTTATGTTTTCTCCCAAATGGGCCTGAACCAGTACCTTGGATTTGAACTCCAAAAACAGTGAGAGAGGAGTGTTCAGTCCAAATCAGAACTGAGTTTTGCTTGTGCTTGTGTTGGAAATAAACTCCAAATGTAAATCAAGCCATCAGGGGATTTTGGGATGTCCAAAACCCACAGACAGGTCTTGGTCTGCACAGTCTGCTTAGGTTGTCACAAGGCTCTGGGTGACTGATTTACCAAGATATTGTTTGTCTAATTAATTGCAGAAAATGTGTACTCTTAGAGCAATATGAATATTAAATAAATTACATTAACACAAAATACCTGTTTTATGTGAGAAAACACTTTTACAGAGGTTGAAACAAGTACTTTTAATTCCATATTTTCAATGGGCTATGAGCCATCCATCAGCCTATGGCTGAGTCATGAGCAGTAGCTTATTATGCATCATTATCTTGGTTGCTTGTTGTTTCGATGAGTGTGGCTGCTTGCACTTTGATATACCAATAGGCTCTATTTGCAACAGCAATTGCCTTTACCTTTCTTACTACTGCTATTGCTCCTGCTAACTGCAGGCTGCTGACTCTCCAAAGTGGCCCCATCCACACAACCTGAAAGACATCATCTAAGAATTGAAATACAAGGAACTGCACTGCCCATCCACCACATCTACGCAGGAAGTATGGTGACAAAGATCACAGCTCAGAAACCCAACCACAACAAGGCTGAGGGGTATTATTCTGCCTATAAGACAGGCAGCAGCTTCCAGGTAGTGAGGTAGAGCTAGTCAACAATTCTTTTGAGTACATCCCATTGCAGTTGAAGAAATCACCTTGTATGAGGGGTTCTTTTCTATGCCTGTATGGGCATCCTGCATGCAGCTGCTTTTGCATAAAAAAAGATTGTAGCTGGAGAGACACAGGCAGAAAAGCAGGAAAAGGACTACTGAGAGCCACATCCTGATGGCAGTGTACCACAGAGAACTACCTGGCACTGGCTTCTATAACTAAGTTTGAGACTGTATTTTAATAGCACTGGTCCTGAACATTGTCTTTACTTTCTTCTGGAAGAAAAATTCTCTTTAAATTTATCACTGAACTCTGTTATTGGAAAACAGGGAAATAATTGCTTGATATGCTATGCCTGATTTCTGCTTGATCTTTTTGTCCTGACAGACTTGTAGATTTCTCCTTCTTCTCCTCCTCCTTTACTTATTTAAACTTTAAATTCACTTCACTATGTTTCTGTTTTTATCTTCTAGTTTTCTATTTTTAATTTTATAATAATTTATAATTATTTTATAATAATTTTATAATATAAGTGTACATACTAGTGTGGTTGATAGCATATGAAAAAACTGATGAGCTGTTTCTCCCAGGATACTTAACATCAATTAATTTTGCTTTGTACCATTATCAGCCCATTCCTCATACATGTGCCATAAACGTCATTAGACATCCCCTTGTTACAGTTTATGGCACACTTGAGATAAATTTACCTGCTCAGTCTGAGTCATCATTTCATCTACATCATGTTGTATACATACTGTCTTCTCCCCAGCCCAACAATCTCAATCTTCTGAGCTCTTTTCTTACGTGCCATTAAACATTTGCACTGCTTGTCCCCAATTGCTCTGCTTTCCACTGCATCCTCTGCAACAGCAAAGCTGGAAAAGAATGGTGTTTCAGGTGAGTTTGTGTATCAGGTTATATAATGGAATTTATGGATTTTTCTACTTTTTTTTTTTTTTTTTTTTTTTGACTCAGCCCAATATTCTGTTTGCTTTCTTCTGTCTATAGCCATGTACTAAGTGATATATCTGCAGCAATGTACTTTCAAGTGGCTGAGTTGCAGCCCAGCAGTATAACTCAAAGCACTCTTTTGCCTGTGTGAAGTCCCCTGTTACCAGAGTTACACTTTTTCCACCTGTCTGCAGCACTCCCTGCATGTCCATCCAGTGGGATCTCTGATTGTTCCTGAGCAGATGGATCCTGTCTCCATGCCTCTTCCCATGCTTGACGGGCATCCTTGCATGCTCCCCTTGTGCTGTACAAGTAGCTTGCTGGCAGCCCCTGTCTTCTGCTCAGTGGAGGAACCTCATTTGGTGTCACATCACCTAACAGCAAGGTCTCTCCTTGCTGAAGGTGACCCATATTGTGCTCACTGCACCTCCCAGCTTCCTGTCTCATGGCCATTCCTCTTTAATTTTGTGCAACTATTCTATTAGATTCTCCCTTTCCTTGTAATGAGACTGTAGCATCAAGTGTCATTGTCTTTTTACCCAGAGGAAGAAGGTCCAGACTGTTTCAAAGGCAAAAAAATTACAGCAGTGGGCAGGTATTTACAGTATCTAAGTTACAATTTGTTAACACCAGTAGAGTTTTATTAGGAGGTTATTTTGCCTTCCTACAGCTACTGCCTCTCTGACAATACTGATTAAAAACTTCTTTTGGTTAGAGCATTATAATTTCTTTGCCAGCACAGGGAGGCTTTACGTCTGAGGTTAATAAAATGTAACATTTCATTCCAGAGATCACAGTTTGTGTCTCGTGCTGTAACACTCTTTGCTTAGAAACATTTTCCTCTGGGGTGGCAAATGGCTAGGTGAAAGCCTTACACAGAAGCACTGCTTTAGAGCTGTCTGTGTCTATATTTGCTTTCATGCAGAGCCAAAATGGGGACTCCTAGGCTTAGCAAGCTGCAAAGCTTTAAGAATTACAGAGTTAATGCACCCGGACAAAAAAACCATAAATATATATATATATATATTTTAGGAAGTGACAAAAGAAAGTTTCTCAAAAAGTTTCTTCCAGATAAAAAAGATTCTGATTTCAGTTTTAGGAGGAGACTATCTGAGGCATCTACTCTGCTGTGAGTTTTAAACCACTGACTGAAGGAATCAGCTTGCTGCCTGAGTCCTTACCCAAAGAAAGCAGGGTGCTCCCTGACTGCAGTTATGTGGGCACAGAAAATACCGATGCCCACAGAGATCTGTTCTACTGGGGGAGTGATAAAGATAGCAGTAAAATGTAATTTTCTGCCAGATCAGGAGGAAAATAAGGGACACTGAGGGTAATGGAGGCAAGGGTGAAGAGCTCAGAGGTCCAGCTTGGAGAGGGAAATGGGAGAAACAGCTACACCATTATGTGATTATTTTAATTTTTAAAATTATTTTTTAAAAATGTGTAAGTCAGCTCCCCTTAGTAAACAGAAATACAATGGAAGAGAAAAGGTATAGGAGGAAAATTAAAGTATTTATCATTAACGATGTCTAAAAATGCAGCATTTTGATAGTAGCAGCCAAGAAGCCAGCAATAGCAATAGGCAATTTTGTAGTCCTGAAATTCAGCTCAGCTTCATTATCATTTAATTCATAGTTGAGCAGTTAATGTTCTCCCTGGTAACCACATGCAAGAACTATGTCATACTTTGCTGTTCCCATTTATTCAAAGCTTCACAGCATTTCTCCTGCACAGATGGTAAATAGGACAGCCCTTTGTTATCCTGCTCAGACTTGCTGATGCTCGGACATAGGGTGGGAGGAGGGAAAACCAGAAACAGTGGAGAATGTCAGACCACTTGTTTCAGTCTGATAACATCTTTTTCATCTACATTCTCCAAGGTGCTACATAAATAGAGTACCATCATCCTTGTGACAGGGGCCTTAAATGCATCTGCCTTCATGTGGCCGGGGCCTAAGTTCTTATTATAAGCAGCACAGATGTGGGATGTGACTCAGCTTAACATGAGCATCCCATGCCACTGGAGTTTCTTGGAGTCTGCTCTCCAGCCTTACTCTGCCACTGCAGAAGGGAACATGCCACTGTTTGGTTTTGTAACATATATAGCACCTCTATAGGGATGCTTCAGATATCTCAAGGCATGTAAAAATGATAAACAATGCTTATATGCAGCAACTGAAACAAGCCCAGATCATCTGAGTCTGGATTTACCTTGGAGGGACAAACACAAGGGCAAAGAGCAGAACTGGTCAGAAAAGCCAAGCTGCAGCCTTCTGCCAAACTCATGGCAGGAAGATGAAGGGCAGATGATAGGAAAAGGTCTAGGGATGACCTCCAAGAAAGGTGAGATTATATTTCAGCAGTTGGGTTTTTTGAAGTTCTTTTGGGAACCTGCTGTGATTTTTAATGACCAGTGTGATGAACCCTCTCAGATGTGAGCAGTCTCCAGCACAGACTGACCCATGCCACCACAGATCTGCTTTTAGTAGCCCTTTCTGCTACACCAAGTGCTATTTTGTGATGAGAAGGTTTCCTCGTTTCAGTTAGGACTTGTTTTGGATTAGGATGAGAAGAGTACTGATAACATGCCAATATTTTGGTTGTTGCAGAGCATTGCTTGTACCAAGCCAAGGAATTTTCAGCTCCTCGCTCTGTCCTGCCAGCAGGCAGGCTGGGGGTGCAGCAAGAGCTGGGAGGGGACAGACCCAAGACAGCTGACCCAAACTGGCCAAAGGAGTATTCCATACCATCTGATGTCATGCTAAACAATATATAGGGGTGGCTAGCCGGGATGGGGGGCCGGCTGCTCGGGATAGACTGGGCATCGGCCAGCGGGTGGTGACCAATTGCATTGTGCATCACTTGTTTCATACACACGATTATTATTATTATTATTGTTATTATTATTATTATTATTGTTTTCTATCATAATAAACTGTCTCTATCTAAACTCTCGTTTCACTTTTTCATTTCTCTCCCCCATCCCAGAGAGGGAGGGGGGAGGGTGAGCGAATGGCTGTGTGGTGTTTAGCTGCCGGCCAGGTTAAACCACAACAGAAGGGCTCTGCTGGATTCAGAGGCAAATAATGACTTAAATCTCCTCAGTGCTCCCTTGTGATCTTTTATTAACTAAGGTCCATTCCATGGTTCTCTTTCTTATGGGTTCAGATAAAATTAGAAAGCTTTTCTTTTTCTGCTTTTCCTAACAGATTATTTCTGCAAATCCCGGCTTTGCAAATGCCGACTGGTCAGACACTTGGGTTTCTGCATGCGCCTTGAAAACTTTGCAGCAAAAAGAGTATATCTTCACAACACTGGTGTGCCTTTACAATCTCATGGCAGGTTTCCAGTGTAGGGAAGGAAGGGAGAAGTGGCCATGGATTCTGTGGGTTGAAGCCACTGGTGAAGAAGGGTTTATTCCTGTTGTCACATTGAGCCCCCAGCTCCTGTCCTTGTCTCAGCATGTAGCAGGAAGCACCACATCTGAATGGAGACGTCTTAGCACTTCTTGCCTAAACTCAGAAATCTTAGAATAAGGCACAGCCTTTATACTTCTGATCATAATCTAACCCTGTGTACTCATGCCACTAGAGACCCAGGGCTGGATCTTGTTTGGGCCATTTCACATCTGAAGGCAGCAACACTGCAGAAGCTGGTTAGGGTCATCCCTGCATGTCCTTTTGTCATAGCCATTATCTCTGTGTGCAGTCATAGGGCTGCATTAGCACTGAGTATGGCAAGGAGCATGGTGTTGTCTGCCAGGTGGACACAGACACACAACTGTCACATTGGGCATGAAAGCATATGTGAGAGACAAACTTGCTGCCACACTGGGGTTTTGGGTGCTTGTGGGGTTTAGAGAGACGTTGGCTTTGTGGTGCTCAGGTGTGGGGACCCTCACGGTGGCACAGATCTCCAGAAGTCTGAATGCCCTGGAAGGAGCCATCTGTGACATGAGCCCTTGTCATTTTTTATGGCTCAGAACAGTGGAAGGTCATGTGTATTGTAATGCAAGGTCATGTGTGTTGCTGACTCTTCACTAGGACCCGAGGCAGGGAATATCTCAGGACCCGAGGCAGGGAATATCTCATGTCTCCATTTGGCTCCTACCAGTCTTGGAGTGACTTTTGATTTATTTTTAATTATTATTTTTTCCCTATTTTACTGTGTCACATGGAATATTTCCTTACTGAGCAGAACAGGTTTTTATTTCTTATATTATGCTCTTGCAGAGGATTCCTTGAAGCATCTCCTGCCCAAGGCAGGGGTGCTTCTTCTCTTGCCCACCACACTGCCCTTGGTCCTGTGGGACTGTTCCCGCAATTTTGGACTAGGCACCTTATCCTGCCTGTAGTGTCCTTTCTGAGATGGCTGTTGCTGGTGGACTGCCTGAACCAGCGGTGGGGCTGGCCAGGTAAAGGTGACTATTATTGAGGCCTCCCTTGGTCACCTGGCCAGAGCAGACTCAGGATATGGGCAGAGCTGGACTCAAAAGCCAGGTGGTGAGAATGGCCAGGAAATTCAAGCTTGAAGGCATTGCTGTGGGCATGGTATCAGGACAATTTCAGATGCAGCCTGCCTGTCTCTCAAAGTACTTAACATGTCACCTGAGACTTGTGAGTGTTTGATTATAGAAATAATCTCTCTTCATATGTTTTTGGTTTTTGCTTTTTAACCTTTGGGAGAAAAAATACTTCTGTTAAATTACAGACATGAGTGTTTGTTGCATGGAAATGGATGGGATCCTCTGTGAACAACTTACTCGGGAAAACTCAGTGGCAGAGGTGTTTTGCATTCTATCTAAGACCAACAGAAATGTTACAAATAGTTGAATGGAACCAGACCTGGAAAACATTGGATTATCCAGGTGGGAAGGTAGCTTGAAGTTCTATGCCCTGCACATTCCTCTCAACCTCCTTGAATTTCCTCTTTCTGTTAGGAAAACTGTTTTCCTCTTCTGCATGTTGCAGGAGGTGGATGGCTCCACCGCCCCAAACCCCACACAAGCTCTCACCTCTAGTAAAAGAGTGGGCAGTGAGGAGATAGAAGCAAAGGCTTACTTTTGAGGAGTGCCACTCTAGGTGGAGCATTTTAGACTGACAAGGTCTGCAGTTCTGCCAAATGCAAACTTAAATATGCACACCCAGCTTGCAAAATGATTTTTTTTTTTTTTTCTCTAAAATTACCATAGTCTCCACTGGTAATATCCTGCAGGATTGAGTTGTATTTGTGTGGATGCGTTGATCAGGATGTGGTGTACAGCCTCTTCTTATGCCTCCCATTTTGGATTTTGCTCTCTGTTTATGCTGTAGAAGTAAATTAATTCATGCTGCTGGCCCCAATGTCCAAATTAAGCACATCTGTGCAAGACAGTGACAGAGGCAGGCGTGGGTCCAGGGAGGTTTCCAGCACAGGCATGGTGGCGTCAGCTGCTTCATCCCTGCACATCTCAGAGAGTGCAGCCAGGCTGCTCTGTGCTTCCAAAAAGGTGCCAAGCGATGGATGTGGGAGCCAAACTGTGGGCACCAAGTTTGGAAAATCTTACAGGAATCTTGGCACTCGCCTACTAGCCTTGCTTGGATATAAACAGCAGTTTTTGTCAGAAATCTGCCTACAGATTCCCCCTCTTCATTTTCTCTCCTCACTGTATCTCCAGATAAGAGCTTTAATGCTTCACAGTATTACAGGATGTTTTAATTCAAAAAAACAGCAAGAGGTCTCCCTATCATACACTGTATGTTTATATGAGTGTATATATATATAGGTGTGTTGCTCTGGAGAGCTATAAAATTTGGTAGGTCATCCCTCCTTTCATGTATAACGCTTTTGCCAAAAAAGAAATAAAAAATCAAGTGTGATTTTCTTTGAGGTCTCAAAAGAAGAAGGAGAGTAAATGCTCTGTGTGCAGTTTAAAATCTGCCACTGGAACATTTCCTCTCAGTTTGAACTTCATATTCATCTTTCCTGCTCCCTGCTGCACTCAATGTATTTCTTCTACTGTAGTGGTTTTCACACAACTCCTTTGGCAGCCATAGGAGAATTTCACACCACTCAGACTGCATTAGCACTTAGGCACCCTGAAACGTCAACCCCTGTATCTGACTTAACAAAGCACTTTGAATGGAGGGGTGAAACTTTGCTGAAAACAGGTTTGTGGAAGTGGTTCTGGGTTATAGAAGCCCTTTTCTTTCTTCGGAAGATGGATGGAAAATGGATGGAGATGGATGGAAGGAGCAGGGGGTGCTCTGGCCTGTTTTTAGTCTTGGGGTGACCAGATATGTGGATGTTATGGCCCCGTAATGTGTTCTTCTTTGTGTTTCCATTAGAGCTGAGCCAGGTACATTGCAGGGATAAGGAGAGAGATATAGGGTGAATGAAAAGGAACAGTTCATGGGTTAGCAGCTGATGAGCTCAGTGCAAGACCCAGCTCTGGCAAAGTGTGGGCTTAGTGCTGTCCTCCAAGCTCAATTCTCTGTAGGTAAACAGGAAATAAATTTGCTCTCTACTTCCCAGGTGCATTTTGCCATGCTCAAAGACTGCAGAAATAGTGCTACATAAGATAGGTCTATATGCTGATGGGTAACCTACTGCAGAAGAACAGGAAACAAAGATAAATTTTACCTTTCCTTTGTGCATCTTAGAGCCCTTTAGAGACTTTAAGGTATAATTCATAAGGTATATATTCATAAGGTATATTAAGGTATAATGGTCTTGTTGAACATCTTCATCGACAACCTTGATGAGGGAATAGTGTCTGCCCTCAGCAAGTACGCTGATGACACAAAGCTGGGAGGAGTGGCTGACACGCCAGAAGGCTGTGCTGCCATTCAGCGAGACCCAGACCTGCTGGAGAGATGGGCAGGAAGAAACCAAATGTGGTTTAAGAAGAGCAAGTGTAGAGTCCTGCACCTGGGAGAAACAACCAGAAGTATCAATACAGGCTGGGGGAAAACCTGCTGGAGAGGAGCTCTGAGGAGAAGGACCTGGGGGTCCTGGTGGACAACAGGTTGACCATGACCCAGCAGTGTGCCCTCGTGGCCAAGAGGGCTAATGGGATGCTGGCGAGCATTAAAAGGAGAGTGGCCAGCAGGTCAAGGGAGGTGATCCTCCCCCTCTACTCTGCCCTGCTCAGGCCTCATCTGGAGTGCTGTGTCCAGTTCTGGGCTCCCCCGTACAAAAAAGACAGAGATCTCCTGGAAAGATTCCAGCGGAGGGCCACGAAGATGATACGGGGCCTGAAGCATCTTTTCTATGAAGAAAGGCTGAGAGACCTGGGTCTGTTCAGCCTGGAGAAGAGAAGACTGAGAGGGGATCTCATCAATGTGTACAAACATCTGAGGGGTGGGAGACAGAAGGGTTTGGCCAATCTCTTCTCAGTGGTTTGTGGGGATAGGACAAGGGGCAATGGCTGCAAGATAGAGCACAGGAAGTTCCGCACCAACATGTGTAAGAACTTCTTCACAGTGAGGGTGACAGAGCATTGGAACAGGCTGCCTAGAGAGGTTGTGGAGTCTCCTTCTCTGGAGATATTCAAGGCCTGTCTGGATGCCTACATGGGCAGCCTGCTCTAAGGAACCTGCTTTGGCAGGGGGGTTGGACTCGATGATCTTTCGAGGTCCCTTCTAACCCCTACAGTTCAGTGATTCTGTGATTCTGTGATAATATATAGAAGAAGCTTCCATGAACATAATAAAAACATGTTTTTAATAAGAATGAAATCATTACACAGAAGTACATCTTACATTGATTTTAGTCAAGTCCTTAGTAACTCAAATTAATATAATATAACCCACTGCTTAGAAAAAAAAAAAAAAAAAAAAGTAAACCATTGCACTTTTCATGGGGAGATGATCCTCATGATTAGGATTTTCAGAATTGTCCTCTAAGCAAGCCATTTCTTTAGGGAGCAGATGGAGATACTCAGTGTCATGGAAAGTGGGGTCTAATCAGCCTCTTATAAAGCTAGGATTTCTTCGCAGTTGTGGTAGACCAGAAACCTCTGGTAGCCTGGAGAATGCCTTGGGAGACTCAGGAGTTTTTTCTCATGCGTGATGTCAGTTTTGAAGCTGGAGTGAAGCCAGCAATTTCTGTCTTTACATAGGTATTAGTGTATGTAGCAGCAGAATTATTTTGCAGTGTTGTAATTACATTGAGTCTAGTTTCTTACCTAAACTATTGTGAGGAGTAAATGCATACAGTACATGCTTCCTGCAGAAGTAAGCTGAATCTGTCAAACAATTTAGAAGTAAGTCTACACCTATGGAAAAATAGACTTTAATCAAATTGCCTGATTTAATGCCTGCATTAAATCAAACTGCCTGATTTAATCCCTGCACTCCTCAGCAGTCATCCATGGAGTACTTTTTAAAAACCAGAGTCCTTTGTCTGACATAGAAGTAATATAAGAAATGCTCAAAAAGACTAACTTATGTACAATAAGTTTTCATCCTGAGACATTCTGCCATCTTGTTCTGCAAGGTGAGAGCATCTCCTTAGCTACCATTGGTAAGAGGTTCTCACCTGACTTCTGACCAGCTTTCCTCTAATAATACAGCACCTTTGGCTGTAGAAGTGTAGGTGCAACTGAGGAGTGCTGAAGTCAGTTGGTTCATGTCCTCCTCAGTATTGTTCAAGTATGTTTTGGAGGAACCTCAAATTATTTGAGCTAGGCTGTTATTCCATTAATTCTAGTGTGTTATTGTGTTACAGCTCAGAAACAGAAACGTGGTACCTGATATGTGTAAATATATATATATGTATGTATAGTGCCTTGCATTGACTTCAGTTTTTTTGTTGTTGTTTAGGAAAAAAATACTCTAAATGCTGAATGGACTGTAACAAAAAGTATTGACCAGTTACAAAGGTAAAGAGTATACATGTATAAATCATTGTCATGTTTTCTGCCTTTGAGGAAAAATTAACTGTAAAAAATGCTTTCTCAGAGAAGCAGATGATCCAAATGGATACACATGGAATGGGATGTGTTTGCACTAAGCCAGTGAGAGGTTCAGATTTTTAACTAGGAGCTATTTATTTACTTTTTTTTTTTTTTTTTTTTTTAATAATATTAATCCATATAATCCTTTTGCTATTACCAGAGTTATCTGTGCATGGACTGTGCATAATCCAGAGTTTCAGAAACTGCATGTCAATGCTGTGAAAATTGAAAATTGAAGTCATGCCTTGCAGGAATATTTACAACTAGAAAATGGGCAGGAAGAAAGCAAAATCTGTTGAAAGGAAAAGCATTTAGATCTGTTTATCCACTGAGAAGTCTTGGGTTTTGTTGAACACCTACTGTTACATTATTGTGTGTCAGGTGGAAGAGGCTTACAGCATCAAGATAGTTCAACAGCTTTGGGAAGTTTCTAGGGTTGATCTAGAATAGGGAACAAGAGCTGGAGATGCCTGGGGAGATGAAGAGATGCGACAGTAGCTGAGAGGAATAGAGCCCCTCAAAAAAGAGAGAGGTGGGGATGAGTATTTTTGTCAGAGTACCTTGTTTATCTCCATCTTCATTTTCCTTCCTCAGATCTTGTGATCCCCTCTGGTGAAGTTCACTGGTTCATTCTTTACCAAAGGTCTCCAAGCAGTTTTCCCCGAATGTCCTGGTTTCAGCTGAGATAGGGTTAATTTTCTTCATAGTTGCTGTTATAGTGCTGTGTTTCAGAGTTAGGAAAAAAATAACTGATAACACAATGATGTTTATCAGTGTTTGCACAGAGCGAAGGACTTTCAGCTTCTGGTGCTGCCCCGACAGTGAGGTTCTTGGCGGTGCACAAGGAGCTGAGAGGAGACACAAAGAGGAGCTGACCCAGACTGGCCAAAGGGATGTCCTATACCATGTGGTGTCATGCTAAACAATAAATATGGGGTGATTGGCTAGGGTGGGGGCTAAGGCTGCTGGTTGGAGTCTGGCTGGGTATTGGTTGGCTGGTGTTGAGCAATTGCATCATGCATCACATTTGGTTATTGTTTTTATTTTTCCCTTCCTTTTCCATCCTATTAAACTGTCTTTATTTCAACACATGACTTTTAACTTTTTCTGATTCTGATTCTTTCCCCATCCCACTGTGGGGGAATGAGCAAAAGGCTGTGTGGTGCTTAGCTGCCTTCTGGGTTAAACTGCAACACTAAAGGAAAAATACACTGAACCTCATTGAAACACCACAGTTGTGCAAGGATCACATTTATCAGTCTATTCTTTCATGAGTCTGTTGGCTTGAGCATTTAGGGCTTGCATGCCAGTGACAGTCAGGAATGGTTTCCTTACTGAGCCAGAACCTGGGAAGATGTGACCCCTCTGCTGTGGAGATAGCAGGAGCATTGCAGCAAGTCATTTGTCTTCAGCCAGCCTTTCTCATGTTATTTCCCAGGATAGTCCCTCTGGTTACCCCGGAGTGGAGAAGGGGCTTGCTGGTTCCAGGGATGGCTGGGTACAAATAATTGGTAACACTTTTCTTGGTAAGTGACCTATAACTGTTCTGTGTCACTGATGCAGCTCTGGCATCACCCTGTCCTGACACATTGTTTGATGTAAATAGGTTTTCTCATTCTTAAATTGGGACTTTTTGTGCAGATATACTCTGAAAATGAAGTCTGTCTCCTATTGCAAAGAAATAGGAAAGTAAGCCTCCTGAATACTGGCTGTTGGAGATGGATGCAAACAGTTTTTTTTTTTTTTTTTTTTTTTTTTGTTTTTTGTTTTTTGTTTTTTGTTTTTTGTTTTTTGTTTTGTTTTGTTTTGTTTGTTTGTTTGTTTGTTTGTTTGCTTGTTTAGGAAGAAAGGTGGCCAAGGTGGCTTACTGGGAGAGTCTCAAGTAGCACAAGTGTGGAGGATAGACAAGAAGATCTGGAAGGTGGTTCCAAGCTGTTGATGCAGCAGATAGGTAGGTGTAGCAATGACTGTGAGAGGAGGCAATGAAGCAGCAGGGAAGATAACAGTGCCAGGCAGGGCTGAGAGGAAGAGATGGCTGTGGAACGCTTAACAAATTAGAATATTTACTCTTTCCACGCAGGTCTGGGTAGCTGGATACATTTGGTGCAGGAAATTTGCCTGTCACTCAGGAACTGTGCTTTTGACTCTTAATAAAGCTGAAAGTGAGGCTGGTTAAGACTATTCTGAATTTCCATACTGATCATAATTCAGGTGAGCACGAGGGATTTCAGAAACACCATGTCTCTTCCCTTGTCTGTCCATATGGTACATGCATAAGTAAAAATACACATTCCCCAGAGAATTCACAAATCAGATAAAAGAGGGAAAACTTTTTTCTTTTTTTTTCTTTTTTTTTCTTTTTTTTTTCCACAGTGCTAATCACCATGGTATCCAAGTATCTATTTATCTATTTTTTAGGCTTGCATAAATC
>CM021765.1:197925461-198060414 GCA_011076525.1 Nettapus auritus
TGTCTAATTTATTGGGACTGTCTTCCACAATCTCTAGGCCTACATGAGAATGAAGAGCAGTAGAGAATACAGTACAAGGAAGAGGAGGTAAAAGGGACAGGGCACGATGGGGAGTGTTTCCTGTGAATGCACAGAACAAACCTTTAATCCTACCTAAATTAAACAAGGCCAGATGGGAGCAAGCACAGCTAGAAACAACATTCATTATTCTCATTTCTAAACCACTAACTTCCCTTTGCTGACTTGATGCCTCAATTTAGCCATACTTTACTTTGGGTTGCTTCTGCTTATTTTTCATTGTCTATCTTCATCTGTACTTGTCTCATAACCTCTCTGCAAGAGGAATTGATAGAAGTGCCTTTTGCTGTTCATCCCCGCTCTATTTTAAATGATTTTCTGTAGTCTGGGATCAAAATTATGGAGTGTTTGGACCTACATACAAAGTGTCCCAGTGTCAAGGGATTTAAGGATTTGAAAATATATGGGCAACCTCAAAGATAATCCTTTGAATATTAAAAGCAGCAAAACTGCCAAGCCCTTTGCATAGCACACTATATAATCTGTGAAGGAATTCCAAGGTGCCTGTTACCATGGTACCTCTTGGAAAAGCTTAGCAATACTAACTGAAAAGTGGTGGTCATGGGTTAAAGCAAGAATAGCAGCTCTGAGCTCAGGCATGCAGTTGCTGTACCTCGGCTGACCATGTACTGAAGTGCACGTGGCTCTGATTATGTGCTTATTCCACCACAACTGCATGTTAAAACTCACCACCATAAACTTCTTGCACTTAGGTTTCAATTTGAACTTGCCTCATATCTAAAACCTAGCAACTGGTAGTTGTGCTGCTTGGTTAGGACTCACAGAAGCCCAAGAAACGTCGGTGATGTGACTGTGTTTCTGTGATGGAACTGAACTCAACTTGCATCTCCCTCTATGGTTTGGGCAACTCCCAAGAGGTGGGATTTGGCTCACTGATTGTAACGTCTACTTCTGAGCTAGTCCTCTTCCATTTGTCATAAATGAAGATAAATTGGCTCCTATAGTTATGGTATATCTCATTTTAAAGTAAAATTCTAAAATAAGCCAACTGGAATATATCATAAAATCAAATTTTCTTCCATTGGCTATAAAAGACACCTTGGATCATTAGTGCTGTCGGTGTAGGCAACCACACCACAGACATTTACACAACTCAGCTAACCACATGGAGGCTTTTAGTGTAATTTGAGATGTTGAGGGACACGAGGCATCTGTGTAGGGTTGGACAGGATGACAGTAGGCCAACAGGAGACACATCTTTCAAAAGTGGCAGCTGGAGGCTGTGTCATAAAGTACTAAATTCTGATAGCTAGAAACTAAACAGGGACCTTTGGGTGGGGTACAGCTCCAGACTAAGACATTTGAAGTAAGGTATTGTCAGGTAAGTGCATGTCAACTCAGTTTCTAAGCACCTGTAGAGAATTAAAAGCTTATTTCATCTGGTCAAACATAGGCATGCAGCACCATTTGAGATGTCCCATGTTTCCTACCATCGCTTGTTCCAGAATGTGTAAATGCTACATCATATCAGGCTTTGTATCAGACACTCTAGGGTATATAAAGTATCAGATGACGTCCTGATGGACTGAACCTTGTCCCTAGTCAATACAGTCGATGGATAATGGAGTACTAGTCATCTCACCTCAAATCTCTCAGTAGCTGACCAGTTGAATCACTCTTTAGCTGGGGAATTTAAAGATCCAGGGCTCAGTTCAATGGCCCACCCATAGACATATATGGTCTCTCAGGGGCTCTAGGATGTCTGAGATATTTTCATGGGCTTGGCAAATATGACACAGCACCTGTGGGATACCTGTGTCCTTCTGAACCAACAACTGAAGGTAACCAGCAGGCAAGGTCCTTTAAGGAGTCTCAAATTATTCTAAATACCTTTGTACAAGCAACTGCATGAGTGTAGCCACTGAAATGGTGGTGTCTGAGTGTCTGATTTAATCCTTCTTTAAAAGACAGTTGTAACAAATCTCACTCTTTACACTTTTCTCTCCTTATTTATACTAGGCTTCCTTAACCATGATCTTCACTTTAATGGGGGACTTGTTCTTTTTGAAGCCTTTCAGTGTTGCAGTGAGAAGAGAAAAACCACAACATAATCAAGGCAGTCTGCTCCTGTGTGTATACACCAGATCCTCTGCAATACTCCTCAGCATGGAGAACACTTTTCCAGCAGGGCCTAAGCCAGTTGCAATTCATCAACCATTGCTAAGAAAAACTGAATTAACTTCAGATCTCAATGCAGTTACACTCAGAGATGTATAGCATTTTTATCTGAAGACCATAAATTTATTGGGTATAGGATCTTTCAGATACACAGTTGTTTGTACAACTCTATAAATTGTGCATTACTTTGCTAATAGATATACTGAGAAACAGTCTCTCTGCTGGTAGAGCCCAAACTTCCTCATGCATTTGTCTTTCACCCCAAGAGAGAGCACTTCCTTCATATCCCCAGGGTTGCAGTGAAAACCCTATAAAAATATTGCTTCCATGGTGTGGTATTTATCTTAGCTGACTTATTCTGTCTAAAGCCCACTCAGAGCTTATCCAGATTCCCTTAAAACCACTGTTGCTGGAAAACTTTGATATCCTGCTCTCAGCCCTAGTTACTCCCTTGTGGAATGAAAGCAGAAATATTTACTATTTTCTGTTTGGTTTCTTTTGTGGCTTAAGCTGATAAAGTTTATAAAAGTATATATGACCAATATATTGTTATGATGGTTCTTAAGAGAGAGAAGTTGGAAAGATTCAGCTCTTTCCAACTCATTTATACTTTATACATGGCAAGTGACACAAGTTTTGCCAAAATGTATAAAGGACAGCTCTTGGGGTCTGTCAGTTGTAGAGACAATACATCAAATATCTGCCTTGATGGGGATACAGATCACTGTCTGTGCAATTATCTCCTGTGACCATTTCTGCCCAGATCTGATTTGCTGCCAACCTGCCAACCCTCTCCTTTCTCTCAGAATCTATTCAGTTTTATTTTATCATTTTCCAAAGAAAAGGCTTTGATCACAGTTTGGATACTGAAGGAGAAGGAAGTGTCTGTTTTGATCTCTCCTCTACCATTTTATACTCATAATATTCCCCTGGCAAATGGCATCTCATCTTATGGTACGATAACTTTGGTAAAACATCGACACCTGGTTATAATACACATTTACCTGCAACAGCTCCCTATAGTGAAATGGTTTGTTAATGAATTACTTATGTTTGAACTTGATGTTTGTTTTGTTCCCTTAGAAAATCCCAGTTTTGTTTTTAAAGTTTCAATCAATGCATTTCATTATCAGTTCCACTGGGAATGCAAATGTTTTGGTATTTTTTATTTGAAATCTTGTTGATATCAATATGTGATTATTTTGCATTGGTTTTCATTGGTTTTCAACAGATGGACACATTCCAGGGAATAAAAGATGGTGACTGGGAGCTTCAATTCCATTAGATCCATGTCTTAGAATGTGCCATCATGCTCCATCCTGAGCTCAGGCATTGCGAAATTATGAATGCTGTAATCCAGCCCTCAGGGTAAATCAGCTGCACTGCGTCTTTCAAGAGATACTGCAGAAGCTCAGGCAGCCAAAGATTTCAAAACAACATGTTCAGCATCAGAGGTCTCAGTGAGAAATGAAAATCTTCTCACCAAAAAGCTTAGATTATGCAGAAACAGACTTTTTTTGTGTGTCTGTGTGTTTGTCAAAAAAATGCTAATGAAAATTCCCTATTGCTTTTCTGAGGAGGAGAGTCATAAAAAGGCTAAAAAAGAGAATGATGTCAATATATTAATAGTGTGATTTGTGGCTAGTCTGGATTGCACTGATTTTCTGATTCTTTATGATGATATGCCCTAATGTGTCAGGGGCAGTGACAAGTGGAGTGGTATTTTCCCCATTCTGCTGAGTACAATACCATTGCCTTGCTAGAGTATTTTTATTGCAGGTCTTGAAGAAAAGAGTTTTTATGACATTCTGTAGTTTTTTGTTAAGAAGGAGCCCTAGATTTTGCTCTAAAATTAAATTTCACCTCTGCTTCTCTGGACACTTTAACTGCTCCTGCCTCACCTGCCACAAACTCCTCTAGGCAGTCCAGTTTCAACTCAAAGTTTAATGCACCCCAGATTTCTCAGAAGCAAAAGTGCAAACCAAATGCTTGGAAACCTTTGTGTTCCCAGAGGATGTCATGGACAGAGTCCAATTACACCTCTGCTGCCCAAGCTGCTGAGACATCAAATTTCAGAATTTGTTCATATTCAGTCTAAGTGCATTTTAGAACACAGCAAATCAGAAGGCTTATAAATCATTACTTAGCACTGGGGAATATCTGATGGCTTGAGCACTCACAACGTGTGGAATCTGGAAAGAAACACTGTGAATGAAAAGCTATTTTTACACAGAAAGGAAAGACACTGTGATATACAGTACTTCCTTGTGAATCATGTAATTGGCAGTTTGTAAGCAAGGTAAAAGGCATGCTATTTTGTTAACAACGTGTAGGAATTAATTTTTACTTTGATAATAGTGCAACCTACAGCAAGTGTCATGGCAGAACATTTCACTAGTAGACAAAGGAAACTTCCTCTGTTGCCAGTCAGATATTTTTTGCTCCTGAATGACACAGGTGATTGCAATGCTTTGCTGTGTGCTGACAGCAAGAATCTGTGCAATCTCTCTTTTCATGAGACAAATTATTTTTTTCTAATATCAAGGCCAAATGAACAGGGACTTCCATAGGAGAAGACTCTAGGACTTCCTTTCCTGGCATGACTGTCTTGTTTTCTTATTTTTTCTTATTAGTAATGCAAAGTATTATTGCAAAAATTATGGCAGTATATGTTGATGAATGGGAGAAAAGGTTTTGGCATCCCTGAGCAGTTCATCAAACCTAAGAGTAGATTACTCTTCTAAATGCTGAAAAATAACCATAACCTGTAGCCAATTAAGCAATGATGAGTGGAAAGAGTTTTCTTCCTGACACCAGGACAAATAGCCTGAAGAAAGCGATTTGACCGTCCCTATCTTAGCATACATGGTAAGTACTATTTGTAACAAAGTTCCCAGCCCTTTCAAAAATCTGTTTGTGGGAGCAAGCATAAACTAGAGCTGGAATATACCTTTGCATTTCCCAGAAATGATTCCTGTTCATTATGAATTGGAGCTTCTCATTGACAGAAGGTGATAAGCAGCATTTGCAGGCTGATGAGTTTTCTAGGGTTATCAAAGAGAAGAATAGTATGTGATAGTATTTTGAACCTACTGCTGTTCCCTGGAAAGCTAGAGGCAAACTTTTTGACTAATTTCAGAAGAAATGTTAGTAGGGTGCCTACATCAATAATTTCCCCGTTGTCCAGACTAATCCTATATCTCCAGTGGGCTATTAAAAGTTTTCTAACGTTTTCATTTCTTAATCAATATGATTTATTTATTAGCCAGAAATGTTCTGTAGTAAAATTTTACCACAGCTAGCTGAATTATTAGTGCCATTATCATAAAGTTATGTGAGTCCATGCATCCATGTGACTATGTCCTTGCTGGAGTAAATAGTGGGGGATACCCTGACCCTTCTTAAGTGCTCCCTGAAGTAAGCTAAACTGGCAGCAACATTCTCCTTATCTAGCTGAAGTTTTTTATAACAAGATATCAGAGCAAATAAGTGCTTTCATAAATACTTTTCACAGATAATAGATATAAATTTCCATTTCATTCTCAAACTTAATATTGTGAGTAATAATGAACAAGTCCATTAGTGTTTATAAAAAGACTTGTTTCTCCAGCATCTCTCTGATTTGTGGTAGGTTCAAATTGGATCAAAGGTTCTCATCTTTCAGCTGATATGTGAGAGGTGTCCTCCTTTGGTCAATATTGTTCAAATACTGTACTGGGTCTGGCTGGGATGTTAACTTTCCCTGCAGCAGCCCATACAGTGCCACGCTCTGCTCTTGGAGCTAGAACAGCAGTGTTATCACACCAGTGTTGTGTCTGCTGCTGAGAAGTGCTGGCACAGTATCAGGACTTTCTCTAACCCTTCTGGGGGGTGGGCAAAAAGTGAGAAAGAAACATCACCAGGGCAGCTGACCTAAACCAACCAAAGAGATATTCCATACCATATGATGTCACGCTCAGCAATAAAAGGTGGAAGAAGGAGGAAGAGAGGAGGGGTGGGCTTTCGTTGCGAAAATGTCTGTCCTCCTCGCGAACACCGGCTACGTGTGTTGAGGCCCTGCTTCAAGGACGTGGTCAGGCATCGCTCATTTGTGGGAAGTAGAAAAATCATTTATTTCCTCTGCACTTCCATATAGCCTTTACTTGTTTTGTTTTGCTGTTCTCTCTCCCCCTCCCTTTCCCCTTTCCTTTTTTCCCTTTTTCCCTTTAGTTGAATTGTTAATTAATAATATTTCCTTAATATATATATATATATTTTTTTTCCCCTTTAATTAAGTTATCCTTATCTCAACCCGTGAGTTGTTCTTTCTTTTACTTCTTCCCCTCCTCTGAGGAGGAGGGGGAGTGAGAGAGCGGTTGTGGTGTTCAGCTGCCTAGCACGGTAAAACCACCACAAATACATGAAACATTCTCCAGCTGTACTGAATAGGTAAAGATCTTCAGAGGGTCACTTCTTTCTTTGAGATGTTACAGAGTTTGGGTGGGGGGTTCCTGCTTGTTCCCAGACTCGTTTAGGTGCTTAATGAGTGCTGCAGTTAAGACCAAGTTAAGACCAGGGTGCCACTGGATTTGTAAGTGCTGACAAGTTTTAGAGGACCCTGGACAGCAGTCAGACTGAATAGTGCTCTTGGATCTAGGCAATAAATTCCACCTGAAGTTTGGAAACCAAGGTAGATAGTCTGGATACCACTCAGTTTTCCCGTCTTTACTCATACAGCAAAATTAAAGCAAATGTTCTTGACCATACAGTCATCCCCCTGAAGGGCACCCATGGAGGAGCTGCTTGGAATTTGTAGGAACCTGTGCTTTGTCTGTCCTGCTCACCAGATGTCAGGAACAGCAGCATCCACTGCCCTTCCAAGGCTAGAAGTGTGGACTTGCACACATAATGTACTCTTGTCTTCTCTCAGTGCAACGCAGCAACCAAAAATGGATGTGAAGGACAAAGTGTAGAACTGGCATGAGTCAGTGTGTCTCTGCGCATCTAGCTAGAAAGCTGAGAGTAAGTGACACATGTCATCTGTCAATCTAAATGTGCATGACTCTCATGAAGTCTTCAATAAGGATACTCAAGAAGGAAGAAAAAATAATCAGTAGCCTTTTGGTGGTAGGGCTATATTATAGCCTCCCACCAGTTTTAGTGTTTTTTGTTTGTTTGTTTGTTTTTGTTTGTTTGTTTGTTTTGTTTTTGTTTGTTTGTTTGTTTTTTCATTTTCCTCATTGTGTATTTTCCTTGAGGAAAAATATTTTTTAGAAGAAAATAACAGGAAATTTTCAGGTGACTCAACCCTACAGAAATCTCATTTCTTTTTGTTGTGTTCTGCACCCCAAAATATACAGACTGTGTATTTGCTTGGTGTCTGTGTCCCTGCAAGTTCACTTTCAGACACGTTAATCTGTTTAATAACTCATCTAATGTCAGTGATTGGCTGTTCAGATTAGATTTTTACTTTCTACAGCCACTCCACACACTTGCTGAGGTGATTCCCTCTGCTCATACTGATCAGAAGAGTTTACCATTGACTAGATTAGCTTGCATATGCTTTTGCTCCGATTTGTTGATATTTTAAGGAGAGAATATTTCAAGGGCAGACTTTTCTCAGCTTTTTGGATGATGCTCAAATGAAAACAAAAATGCTACATCTGGTGAGAGTTAATTATATTTCAAATCTGTTGCAAATGATTTGGCTTGGCCTATAAATACTAAGTAGAATGTGTTCAGTGTTTGAAGACTGAGACTATACTACTGTGCAAGTTAGTTTTGTAAGTTAATGGCTCCATGGAGGGATAACGAGTGAGCTTTTGACAACCAGAAACCCCCTGTTGTGTGTTGGATAAATGCCTGGATAGAACTGAGACCAAAAGCAACTACTAGTTAGATCTACTAAAGGGCATAGTACTGGGACGTGGATTTGCATACAGAGTAGGGGAAGGTAAGAAGTCACTGTCCCTCCTTATCCAGTATTGCCTTACACAGCTGAGAATTTTAAGCAAGGCCGAGGCCTTCTGAATAAACCCCAAATCATTTTGTTTTTCCTTTTGTCTACACCTCTTACCAATCTCTACCATCATCTCTCAAACACGAATTTCCTGCTACAGGTAGGATGATTTTACCATCCATAAATTCCAGATGGGGAATCTGTGACCTGGAAAGAAGCCAGAAGAGAACCAAGGCTTTCTGAATTTCAGTCCATCCCCTGCCTAACAAGATTAAAGTTTTAGCTGTGCTCCTAGCTTTTGGCAGCCTAGAGAGGAGGAAGTTGAGGCAGGCTCTTTCAATAGCAACAGAGCTCTACGGTGGAAAAAAACCTTAGTTCAGTGACATCCAGAGGCAAGAAATGGTTGCCAAAACAGCCAAGAAAGATATAAGGCAACATTCTCTGGTATCAGGTAAATTTTCTGAGGCAAAGGAAAACAAAAATAAAGGCAACAACCCTAATGACTTGTATATTATTCTCATTCATCACAAATACAGGAAGCATGATGTTAAATCATTTTGAAACTAACTCAACGAACTGAAGAAATCATGAGTTAAGGCCACCAACATAAGATCTTGATCATCCTTGTAGAGCCTTACCAATATCTACTAGCGCCCTGTATTTTGTGGTGAAACAATAGTGATGGAGAGATGCAGAACCAGACCTGGGCAAGCCAGATCAGTGCTCACTTATTCCTTGACCGTAGGCACCTCAATTGATTTAATCATTAAATGTGGTGTGGTCATTGAAGAGTCTATTGACAGATCAAGTCTGCTTCCAGAGAGATAAATGACAACAAGCCCATGGATTTTTAATGTCTGTGTGACCTCAACAGACAAATAAGAAATAACAATTGCAAAGGCTGAGAAAATTTGTATGTTAATGTCTTTATGAAGTGAAAATATTTCCAAAACAGTGGTACTCATAAGGACCCATAAAACCCTTCCCTGACCCTGTTTATTTTTGGCAGTAATCACTGCCAAAGTATGTACATGCTGTATTTCCTGCAGGACATAATTATATCTTTGCCAAAAAGATGGGTTGAAACAGGAGTTGGACTGCAAAGACAACTAGTCCTTGAGATGCTATAAGCTGTTGAGGTCATTGGGAATGAAGCTACTGAGCATTTGGTATTGATTTTGTGAAAACTCCCAGTAAGAGGTATTCTGTCACACAAAGAAGTCCACTGGTACTAGGAAAAAAACAGACCAAGGATGTCTGGTGGCTTGCATGAATTTGAGGATCTAAAGTTACAAGGACATTTGTATCAGTATAAAAACTGCAAGAAAATGTCTTTCAGGATCAGGTTACAGATGTATATTGTGACCTATTCTTAAATTTTTAATTATTTTTCTCCCCATGGAAGTATTAGGTTTTTAGAGACTTTACAAAGCAGGCGGTCTTTGTGAGGATAATGTTATTCAAATGAGATTTACCAGGCTGCAAGGAATATTAAAAAATCATGCAAACACAGAAACCAAGAAGATTCTTTGTATAAGTTGACTTACAATTGCTGGTTATTTACATGTAGATATAGTGTATTTTTCTCCTCCTGACTAGATGCTTCTTCTCCCCCCATAATTCTGTGGCCAAAAATTTTCAAAACTTGTGAATGAGAGAGTTTACAATTAGCTCTGAAATCCTGCACAGGTAGGAAAACACAGGTCTAGTGGATGTTCCTAATCTTCTGAAGAATGTGGAGAGAAAGGAACATTTAGTAGAGGTCAGTTCCACTTCCTTTATCATTAAATCTAATCAGAAATTAAGGAAGAGAGGTGTCTATTCTTGACATATTAAAAGAACAGACACAACAATTTGACTCAGTTTGCAGTTCATCCCCAAAAAGGATTTTTTTTTTTTTTTTCCTCTTTTCCAGTGGTACTCTTGTATATGTTAGCTGCAGCAGGGGATTGTATGCTTTTGGTGAGTTCCACCAAGTTCTGGCCAGTTGTTCTAAAAAAAATAAAAATAAAAAATGTTTTGCGTATGTGTTTTGGCCTAGGGGAAAGAAATTAGCCATAAATTTAGCCATAAATTTTGGATGCTCACATTCATTGGCATATCTGCATCCAGAGGTGGAGTTCCTCATCACCTGAAGAGCATCTAAAGCCTTCCCCAACTTTTAGATCTTTGAAAGAAAAGCAAGCAAAAGAGAAACACCAGAAATATTACCTCAAATTGCCCAGCCAAGGTGAACCCATGAGGGAGGGCTGGAAAGGTCCTTTTCTTCAGCTTGTTGGACTTTAGACATCACTTATTGGACTGGAACATTTGGAATTCTGGACCGATAAGCAAAAATGGTATTGTCTTTAAAATAATCCTTTCTTAAAAAAAAAAAAAAAAAATCAATTTCATGGGTTTTTAGCACCACAACTAGAATTCTAACCACTTTTAGTCTTACATTTCCTGGATAAACTTTAATGAACTTGAAATTTGGCCCCCAGATCTGGCAGTAATGTGTCACTGATGGGGAGCAGTAAGTGACGGAGGAGATAACCCGGATGGAGTCAAGACCACATTTTCCTAGCTAAAAATATAATTGACACTTTTTATTATTAGTTGAAGAACTCAACAGCTTAAAAATGTGCGATAGGTAAACAGAACTTTTTTATTACATTCCCAAGCTTAAACAGCAGCTTGCTGGGCAATTTTTGGCAGATAAGTACATAAACTTACTATTTCAGTTGCAAACCAAGTGAGAACCATTAAAAGTGCACTGTTGTAAGAAAAACACATGTAGACTAAGCTTCACTTGATCTCTGATGAAAAATGGCACTTTATATTTCAACAGATCTTTATTTTGCTAGATTTTTGTTCCTGTCATCTTCATTATTTTTCTTTTTCAAAACATCTTGCTGACATTTTGTAAGACTTTTTTTCCAGCTTCTGAAACCCCATCAGCATCTCTCACACTCTCATAGTCTACAGGGCTTGGCTGACTGTACTGCCATTATGTTGTTTTTTTTTTACATTCTTCTATCAGCCTTTTTGTCCAGAAAATGCTGAGATTTTATTTTTAAATAAATACCAAATATAAATATTAAAATAAATACCAAATATAAATATAAACAAAAGATAAATACCAAAATTTATGGTACTGTCCCCTGATGACCTCAGATGACAAAGTTGAAATAAGATTTTTTTCGGAGACCTTCTCAATTATTTTTTGTTATTCATGATGATTGTAATGGAAGAATAAGAAAAGACAGGCAAGAAGTCATGCCTGGATTCATTGTGAGAAGTTAGATTTGCTTGTGTTAAAGGTGTTATGCAAGCGTGGATGGTTTTGCTCATAGTCTTTAAGTTATGGGATTTTAAGTCAGAGAGGGAGAATCCCACAGGTTATTTTTGCTGAGTAGGGAGAAACATCTCTCACCTGTAAGAAATAGTGCTTTCTGCTAAATTCAGATTCAGTGAATTCTTCATGCTGTAGATGAAGAGTATCAGTCTTCTCTACACATCAAGTTTTGGTGCCAGATTTTCCTATGGGTTTCACTCCAAACTGAACAATTTAGGAGCAATCTCATTCTCCACTGCAGTCCTTTCCTCTTCTGAACATGCTGGTTTCTACCAAAGTATTTTTTCTCCTACTTACTTTGCTATTAACCTCCCCTTCACCTGGCTGCTATTTTCTGTGTTGTCATTCAATCTGCATACCTTACAGTCCTCTTGGGCCATCACCATGGATGGCTAGTTTCCTTCAATCCCTTTGTTTCATCACCTTAAATCTCTCTTTTTTTTTTTTTTTTTTTTTTTTTTTTTTTTTTACAATGTGAACCTTATTCAAACATTTGTCTAAACCATCTTATCTTCCTTTATTTCTAATTCTTCAGCATTTACTGTGTTCTGGTATAAACACAAGTTGCTTGAAAACATACAATTAAAATATGACTCTTTCATGATCATTAATTTGTAAAAAAGCCCTTCAATAGTTTTGAGAAGAAGGAAGGTTTTGGGATGCTTGGTATTTCTCAGATATACTTACTTCTAGCTCACTTTTCAAATACACATTACCATTTGGGCAAAGTCTCTAGTTCCTGCTCTATAACACATTTGTCATGTATTTCTTACTTCCACTGTTGGATGGGAATTGATCTGTGTAAGTGTATGATATGGTCTCTTACTAATGGCTCACAAATCTCTTTCTCTGTCTAGTGAGTGCCCATATCACATAATAAACTTCATATTTGACTCTGGAAATTTCTTAGCAGGCTGGGTAGAGCTCATAATACTGTCTGGAACAAACTTTTTTTTTTTTTTTTTTTTTTTTTTTTTTTTTTTTTTTTTTCCATTAGGTGCTGTGTTTATCTAAGCCAAACTTAGCGAGAGCAAAAGACAGTTTATTTATTATTTTGTTTCTTTTGATGCTAAAAAACAAAAAAGGAACCTCAGCTGATGTGGACTTGTTGTGGTCCGTCTGTATGCAATGATTTATTCTGAACCCTGAATGTCAAAATATGTTTTTGGACTGACACATTTGGGGCATTATCTCTTCATGAAAAGTTCAATCAATTTCCACTTTCCCTCTCTTTTTGGCATGCAGCCAAAACCATGAAATTTCAAACTGGAGAGAAATCTTTCTTTTTGTTGTTGTTATTGTTTTTATTGTTATTATTATTGTTATTATGATTGTGATTGTAATTATTTCTGTCTGTGTATTTGACATTTGTCCCAGCAGAGTCAGTAGCCAGTGATACAATGTTGTAAGTGACTAGGAACGCATGGATTTAGGATAACTCTCTTAGCAGCCCTGATGATGTCATCAAGTCAGCTTTTCATGGCCACACCAACTCTTCAGATTTATTTATTTATTTATTTCCCTTCAGTGTTTTTGCTCTCATCCCCACCAAACAGGACATCTCTAGGGCAGCATATTTTTTAATATAAAAACGGTGACCCACAGTGCTGCTGTAAGCCTGTAAACCTATGGAAATAGCACAAAATGCTGAGAAGTGTGTGAGAGCACATCCACCTCTCTATTTTGAGGTGAAGGCAGGTCTTGACACCATTAGAAATAACAGAGGTGCTTGGCACATTGTCCTGGCCAAATTCCAGCATGGCTGTAATTGAATGTATTAAAGTAGTGCCTGTAATGCTTCACTCATGTGAAATGGAGGATGACATTTTCAAAGAACTTGCAGCCTACAAGCTCAGGAATGCTGGGATAGGGCAAAATAAGGCAGGTTGTAGTGACACTTTTTCTTTTCTTCTTTCCTTCAGTTTCCATAATGTTGTCTGGTGCCTGAATTTATAACATATACAGGACTTGATGGTGTGCAGCTATTACCTATCACCTCTGCATTCTGTTTTCTCTGACAGAAAATGGTGCTGTCACCACTCTGGAGTCAGTGCTTGTGGGAACAGCACACATTGTTTGCAGGTGCTGTGAGCTGTATGTCCAGCAGCATCTGAGAGCAAGTCAGGCTGAAGAGACCGGCTGACCCACTGAGCACACAAGCCCTTGAACCAGACACAAGCATCCCAGCTGCCCTTCAGAGGGAGCCAGGTGTGGTAGATTCATAATGGAGGCTTTGTAGAATCTCGTATTCATACCCAGAGGGGTTTTCTGGTTGCCATGCCTGCTTCCCACCAGTTCATTAGCCAGCTCCACACTAAAGTATGATGAAAACACAGACTAATTTTTCTATTTTGAAAGAGGATGGAGAAGAAGAGTAACCAAGGCACCTTAATTTCTCTCTTATTCTACAGTTATCAATGCTTTTCTTTGTTTTTCCTGAAGTAGAAGAAAATACTGTCCTAAGGAAGTAATGCTCCTTCCTCAGTTCTAGCTGCTTATGTCACTTAGGATAATATCCTTAGGCTCTGTGACTGTTGGCTTCACAGCCCCCTTCCTTTCTATTTCCAATAGGGCTCCCTTTTTCCACCATCTTCTTCTATTTGCCTCAGCTCCAGGTTGTCTCCTTATACCTCTTCTACCCCTGCGCAAACACAGATATTTATTATGGCCTTTGCAATGAAACATCACTGTCATATTTTGTTGTTGTTGTTGTTCCCTGTCTGCACTTGCACCTCCGGCTAAAAAAATCACAATAAAGGCTCTGGTTTAAATCACTTCTTGCCTACGCTGTCCTAGCACAACAGAGATTGTGCAGATAGTGGGATACTGCAAGGTACCATTATTACTTCTCAGCACCGTAGGCACACATAATACATAGGTGAAATCCCCACTCACGTACCAAATAGACAGCAAGAGTCACTGAGGGCAAATATAAATCTTTGTCTATGGGACAAAATGTTTTTCTATGGGAAGCTTGGGAAGACTCAGCTCCAGCTGCTATTAAGGAAGTTGATCCCTGAACAACCAACACCTCCAGCACCCCAATGGCTTTGCTTCAGCCAAGGTGGTAAACCCTCCATGAGATACCTGTACCTATACATGTACTTTCCATTTGTTTTCTAAAAGCTTACCAGCTAGGCTTGGCAGCCTAGAGGGACAATAGCTTAACTGCACTGAATTTCAAGATAGCTATGTACAAAACCTATTGTACACATTTCCTGCCCTGGGCCTATGCAAAGGACATCGAAGAACTGAGCTGTAAAAATTTACCCTGTGAGAGTTGAAATGTGTCAGAGTTTCTGGACTCTGAACTGGTGATTTGTATTTGGGAACATGGTGCTCGCAGTCCAGGTAGGGAAATATTACACTGCTGCCCTTAATGGTGAAATATTCAGGCTCCTTAAGCTAGATTTTTGTGTCACTGGATGCTTTTGTCCACCAGGCTGGAGGCAGAAGAGCTCCTCATGGCTACCCATTGGTTCCGTATCACTAAAGGGTTCATTCTGAGCCCTGTGCATTATTAACCAAAGGCTGCTGGCAGGGAGGTTTTTAACCTGGTCACCAGAGGCAGGTATCTCCAGGTGCGTGCTACTGACCCTTTTAAGTTTTTTCATGTAGTGGCTCAGGGGTGATACTGCCATCCAAACCCTGTCTCCAAGTCCCCTGTGCTGCAATTGCTCCAGTGGCATCAATGCCCCTCTGCTCCCATGGTGTAGGCCATGGTCTCTCTGCACCTGCTCTGGTCCCTTCAAGCTCTTTTGTGGCTTCAGCTCTTTTGGAAGCTGTACTGCTGTGGGAATGGATGAAAAGCTGTTCTGGAATGATCATCTGTGTGTGCTTGTGTCTCCCTTCTTGGAGATCTTCAAAAGCTGCCTGGACATGGGCTTGGGTGGCCTGCTCTGGGTGTTCCTGCTTGAGCAAGGGTTGGAACAGAAGGACCCAGAGGTGCCTTCCACCTTCAGCCATTCTGTGGTTCTGTGTGCATGTGTACATGTGTGTGCACGTAGGGAAGAGCAAACCTGCAGATATTTATCACAGTTGGCAGAGCTGGCCTAAGGTGATGGCTCTGGAACACCTATATGGATGGGCTCTTCAGAAAGCATTTGTGAGCAGTGAAACTGTGTCTTGGTTGGGTGGCTTACTCTCAAGCAAATGAAAAGGAAAGCAATATTTTGAGACTGTGCTCACTAAATAGAGAAAAGCCCTGTAAGTCCCCAACTCCAAGACAATTGGCAGAATGAGCATTTCCAACTAAACAAGCTTAGATGCTCGCCCTGAGCTTAGTTCATGGTGGGACTGAATTTGGGATGGAGAGGGGGTGGTAGTCTCCTCAACTATAGCAGATTCATAAGTGAGGCCTAAGGGCCCAGACACAGCTGGTGGAGAGGTGTGGTGCAGGGAAGGTCTCACATTATTCAGGCCCTGATTCACTCCATTAACCAACAGAGTTACAGATGAAGCCTGAAGGGTCTCTGAGTACAAGGTTAGGCAGGGTGACTACACATTCCTAGGCACTAAAGAACCTGAAATAAACCACTAGGGAGCAGGCAAGCAGTAATGTATAGCCCTTGAAAGAAACCAGTTCTTAATGGAGCCTTTGCTCATGGAGACATATTTCTGCCCTAAATTCTCCCCATCCCAAATTCACTTACCTCACTTCCATACACTGCAGCCATGCCCCAAACCCAGTCCCACCATGGACTAAGTTGGTTTAGTTGGAAGTGCTCCTTCTGTCAATTGCCTTGGAGTTGGGGATTAGAAGGGCTTTTCCCTACTTAATGGGTACAGCTTCAGAATATTGCTTTCCTTCTCATTTGGTGTCATTAAAATACAACAGTGTGGTTGCCATTGAAAAAAAAAGGCTCTAGATAAACTGCCAGTGAGATTATATTGTAAGCTAATAAGCCTGCTTACCTACAGCAAATGCTATCTCTATTAAGGAAGGATTATATATAGATTAGGAGTCAAAAGCTTAGAAAACATTTCTCTAATATTTTACTGGAAGTGTATTGCCATTGATCAGCAACTGAATCCCAGCAGATCACATCCAAACAGGCAGAATACAGCCAATAAAATAAATACACCACTTGAGGGGGAAACAGAATGCTTTCCTACACCCCACAAATCCTGTCTGAGACCCCTGTTGCACATAGATGATGACAGAAGTATAAGGCAAACATCTGCCATCAGACCCTTGAGATTTGTTCTTTGAGCCATCAGGCTGACAACATTCAAAGATCTTTCTGTTAAATTTTTTTTTTTTTTTTTTTTTTTTTTTTTAAAGAAAAGATAAAACGTGGGTGTTTGACATAGATTTGACACTCCTAGTACTTAAGCATGTTTACAACTGTGACATTTTAGCCTTATGTTGACTTTCAAGATAATGAACAGCCCTTTGACCAGTTGTTACTGCAGATGGCACCATGGCAGCTCCATTTCTTAGGAAAAAGGGAGAAGGTAAGAAGATCTTAAAAGAACGTGTTTCATTGCTGCCCATCATGATTTATTTCAGACCTTCCTTCCTACTGTGGCAGGCAGAAGTCAGGCAGAATTTGGAGGTGCCATTGGTGAGATTTTGCTGCAGACTGGGTCTTCACATGACCGTCTGCAAGAGGTGGGTTTAACTCTGGGTTCCTAGCATCTTTCTGC
This sequence comes from Nettapus auritus, assembly GCA_011076525.1. Taxonomy (NCBI): domain Eukaryota; kingdom Metazoa; phylum Chordata; class Aves; order Anseriformes; family Anatidae; genus Nettapus; species Nettapus auritus. The sequence continues at coordinate 197,942,603 of CM021765.1, forward strand.
TTGTCTTGCATATTTAAAACCCACCCCAGAACTCTGCAGCTTAAGGACATCTGCAAATCACAGTTTACAGCTGTTTCTCTATTGCATTTCTAGACTCTACTGCAAGGCAGCATCAGGAAAATAGTGTGTGAAAGTGAAACAACAATAGGCTTAGGTTAAACTTCTTTACCTTCTGTATTTAGCAGAGCAAAACTCCAAATTCAGGCTTTTTGTTTACCCTGGGACTTCAGCTAATGAGCTAGTGTTCTGGAGGAGCAAGCTAGGGTATTGCTTTTCTGCTGATGTTGTAACAGCCCTATTACTATTATGCTAACAATGTATTAAACCTAATTCATTTTCCCTAGTTGCTACCACCTGCTTCTGCTTAGATGGAGGGCTAATGAGCAGTTGACAGTAGTTAATGAGCTTCTGCAAAAAGCATTTCAATTTCTTCACTGAATAAAAATAGATTTCTCTTGTGGGCACAGTGCTCTGCCTCCTTGGGACATCGAGCACCATTAACACCCTAGTGTCTCAGGGACAAAACATCTCCATCAGTAAGTGATTGTAGCAGTCAGTACTATCCAGAACAGCCCTTCTTCACAGAGCAGGAAAGCTCTGTTCTGGACCCCAGCTTTTCAAACAGGTCTAGACACCAGGTCAGATATGGAAGTTTCACTTGTGCCCAGCCAACCAACCCAGTCCCTGCTCTGCAGCTGTGGAATAGTCTTTGCAATGGGACTGTAGATGAGTCCTGCTCTGGTAGGGCTATTACAGTAACTATTCCTGTACTATCCAAGATTTTTTATAATAAAGATTGCTGTGTGGCTTGATAATGGGGAAGAGTGTTTGATAAGTGCCCAGAGATTTAAGTAACTAAGCTCCAGTTTCCTGCTCTCCCACAGGTGACACAGGGATCCAGCTCTCATTGACTTGGTATGCGTCAACTATAAAGTAATACAATTATAGTGAAATGAATAACTGCTAATCCCAAGTAGGCACCTAAACTCCTTTGAAAACTGGTGAAGTGACTTTCCAAAAATCAACTAGGCACTTTGTTTTTTCTGTACATAGAAATACTGCCCATCTGCTTTGTGACTCTGGTCCCAAATAATTTTTCAACTGGGACATCATGTCTTTCAAGCCACGGGGGCATGACTGAAAAAGTGAGCCCAGATACTTGGCTGGATATGTGAAGTGACCATTAAAAGGCAGTGGGACAAGTGAGAGAAGGAGCCCATTCAAGACATTCCCCATGCCTAGCTGAGGCAACAGGCTGGCAAGTTTTGCTATCACTGTCACAGCGTGTCTAGGTTCTGCAATTGTAAGTATTTCCTGTTTCCCAGGCATTTTACAAAATTTGTTTTCCAAGTTTCTCTCTGTCTCTGTCTCTGTCTCTCTCTCTCTTTTAGTGTAGTCTGGGGATTTAGTTCAGGTTTGCCCAGAGACAGGGTGAAGAAGAAAGTACTTTAAGAGAGGTTGCTCTGTAATGAAGAGCCCACCTACAGACTGCTTTGTACAGCGCTGCTCAGGAAAGCAACTTCACTTTGTTGCTGACTATTGGAGCAGTAACTTACTGCTGTGAAAAATCTCTCAGTAAACAGGCTGGCATCTCAAAAATAACTTGCTAACTTTTTTTTTTTTTTTTAAAAAGTTATGCTCATCTGCATATCAATATGAGCTGTTTTTTGGCTTCTCTCCCTCTTCTGAATCTATTCAAGAACTAAAGCTTCACAATGAATGTTTAGATGATTATGTGATTATGCATATAAAACTCCATGGACAGAATTTTTCTCCCTGTAGTGTCAGTTCTGGCTCCCAGAGCCATATGGAAGCTCTGTGGTCCTCTGCAGACTGAATTTAGTACAGGCTGTTTCTCAAAAGCAGTGTCCCTGTTGTGTTTCTGTCTCTGCTAAAAATTGACAATGTTCATGTGACCTCCCCAGAGCTCACGAGACATCTGAAAAGACTTTCCTGGGATGGACAGCAGCCAAGGTTCTTGGGCTGCTGGGATCCCATAGCACAACTGAAGTTTATGCTCCACTAAAGTGCTTGCAAGCATGTGACTATTATAATACTTAGCCCAATGGCTATGATGTGAGAAACATGGAAAAAAGTCCTTAATTAAAAGAAAAAAAATCTGATAATTTTTCGTCAAGATGTTAATGATACCCTATATACATCAAAAATGTGATGTGGAAACACTGGCAGTAGCTCACCAGAGTGAATCTTCTTTGTGGTAACTGTCACATTACTGTGAAGTCAAAGGAAAAAGTTTAAGAAAAGTTTCTTTATCCTTGGTTGTTCTTGAAATCACCATTCCACTTCCAGATTTGTCTGTCTTGTGTGACAGATGCGATAGGGTCTCAAGACATATTAAGAGCATATTCATTCTTTTTACTATTCTGCTTTAAGGAAAAAAGACAAATTATGCCTTGTGAAGAAGCCATTTGCTATAAAGTGTAAAAATGCTTTAATATTAATATTTTATAATAAAATTCATGACATATTTATAAACACTCTATCAAGCATTTACAACTGAACCACAGCTGAGAGCTTGGACCGGAATAAATAAGCAAGGACACGGCTAGTATGAAATATACATCTTGAATTTTATAATTGTGTGTGCTTTATTCTTTACACAAATGGAATGGATGCGCAGAGTATTTACACATAACAGGAGTGTAAGCTGGACAGGGTATTTTGTAAACTCCAGTTCAGATTCTGAGTACCCCAAACTACAGCTGGACTGAGAAACATCCTGCCAAAGAGACGCACGTCGGCCAGCATGCTGGATGGAGTGGTGTGCCGCGTGCAGGCTGTTGCACTCAGAAATTCGGGCTGACAGATTCAAATTTAGGAACACAAATCCAGAAATGGAAAGGTTGCTATCCCACTAAGAGCCAACAGTGTTGTCTTATTATTAATATTATTATTATTTTATATTTTTTTCCGAAGGTCTTGCCTAGGATGCTGGCTACTGCCCATCCTCAGGAATGCTCTTTGCACCAGAACAAGGTACCTGGGCTGTAGGTCAGGGCCAGAAGTGTAAGCTAGTAACATGAGGTGAGGGAGGATGGCTCACATCTCAGATTCCTCACCCTACAGATTCTCAAAAGGGCCAGCAGGCCAGCGGTTCCTATTGCTCTTGGTGAGATGTCAGTGGGGCTGAAGCCTTCTGAAAATCTGGCCATAGCTTTTGGCCCATGGGGTGTCTTTGCATTCAGTAATTTCACTGCACCTACCTCCAAGGGATCTTGGTCCAGGACTTAGCCCTCCCTCTAGGTGCTATTGTAATATAGACATTAATAATGGTGGAAAGTGCTGAGCTGCTGTTAATAATGTGGCCTTGGTGCTTTACAATAGTGCTAAAAAGTTGACATAATGAAGATGATGGATGTGTAAATTCAGGTGGTATAAATGGGACGGATTCCACTGAAATTGATGGAGTGACCGTGATTTCCACCAGCTGAGGATCTAGGCTAGCTATGTGTTGAATAGGTTTTAGCTGTTATTTGCTGTCAGCTTTGATGCTGATTTTTGCCCTAAAATATCCTGCAAGGGAACAGTCGATTTGTTTTTACATAATGACAACCTCATTCTTACCTCTGAGCTAATTGACAAGATGTCTTATTTTTAATGGAACAGGAAAATACATTTATTTCACCAAGGCATGGGCCTGAGCACATGAATGCAGTTGCACAGCAAACCGCATGCATAACATGGCAGACAAAATGTTCAAGAGAAGAAATGCTGAGATTAAAAGCTATGAACATAAAAGACCACTTTTCTGTGAACATGGCAGATATTATGGCTTTAAATCTGCAGCTTGAAAAGAAAATTGAAACTTCTGTGTATTAGCACTGTTTTGCCTACAAATATCCTCATATGTTGTTACTCACTGAATCCTCTGGTCAGGGATATAATTTGAAAAAAAAGAAAAATAAAATAGGGAGAAAACCAAATCAAAAATACAATTTGACTGACTGCTGATGAGCTAGTAACAGTGACGGTATAACACCAACAATTTCTCCATAGAAAACAAATGTAAGTAGGTAGGTAGATGTTGTATAGATAGGACACTGTCTCTGGCTCATAGTGGTTATTAGCTCAGATTCAATGCCACTCTCCAGGATGAGGATTTGAAATTTCAGTGCAACGGAGAGATTTCTTATCCTTGACTTTCACAGGGTGGTTCCTAAGACCCTATCCACACCGGAGCATCAAACCATGCTTGCTACAAACACAGTTACATCACAGAATATTAATCTAGAAACAGCCTTTACTACCAAAGAAATTACAAAGCTAGCATGGACAGAGTACCTCTGTAGGAAGGGGAATTAAGCAAGAAAGAGGCTCTTTCACTGGTTCATGGTCAGACCATTAGACCAACAAAGAGAGCCTTTTCACTGAGCCCTGTTAGCAAGCTCTCAATGAGTCAGTGCATGGAAGATGCTCTGTGGCAAGGAGAAATAAATTGGTTGTAATATTGCACATCTGCACAAAGCTAGCAAGATGCCATTGTGATCATTCATGGGTGGACAAAAAGCTGTGATAATTTTGGTTCTGCTTAGACCCTATGGTGCTACACACTGTGCCAGAACATGAGAAATAGCACCAGGGGTGTGATCTGGCACTTCTCCTAAAGGGTCCAGCATGTGCATTTGTCTCATGTTTAGACACTCGCTAGTCTTTTACATGGACAGAAAAGGAAACTGATTACTGTAAGCTGTGTTAGCACCAATGTGGTCTCACGTGCCAATTGCTGTGGGTTGGGACTTTTTTTTTTTTTTTTTTTTTTTTTTTTTTTTTTTTTTTTTTTCCCACCAGATGTAATTTTGCATGAATCTTGTGTTTCTCTTCCTTCTCCCACTACCACCCAGTATGATCTGAACAGCTGCAATGCAAAAATGAACTGCAGCTCTGAGGATGCTGAAATGTGAAACGCAAACATCAACACACAAAACAAATGGGAGTACAAGTCCTAAGGGAAATGAGACTTCTTACTGCTTCTCTTGTTGAATTGTTTTTAAATATATGTTTTATTTTTTATTTTTATTTTTTTTAAAAAAAAAGGAAGAAGAAGAAGAAGTGCAATGGCAACTCTAAACTGGAAGCACAAACAACAGGGAAAAATAAATAATGTTACTACAGTAACCAAGGACTGATGGAAAAATTGATTGTACTCAGCCATGGTGTTACTGTTCACTGTAAAGCACAGCACATGACAAAGCAAAACAATTACTAGAAGGATAGTGCTGTAAAAGGTTGCATGCTGAACTAAGAAACAAAGAAGCAGGTGTGATTGATTGCTTAAAAACAGAGCTGAAAATTAGAATGAAGTTCCTGCTTTAGGATACTTATTTTTTTCAGGTCTGGTGGGCTATTTCCCAACCTGGGGCAATAGTGCTTTGCCAGCATGGAATAATCCATGGCTTCCAAAGATCTGGGGAAACTGAGGATTTCTGCAGAATTACCCAAAATCTAAGCTTTCATTCTTTTTTATGTTATAAAAAAAGTTTCTAGCCCTTCTGGTTACAAAGCTCTTTTGGAGACTTAACTGAATCCCTTGTACATAAATCTGTGCTGGCCAGGCAAGAAAAATAGTCGTAAAAGAAGTGTGAACTTCTTAAAGTTACCATAGCAGGGCAGTACACAAGGGGCCACCTCAGGGCCACCGAAATGCCCATATTTTTAGCCCTGTCACTGCTGGTGGCTGTATTTCAAACATCCAGCTTGTTGCACTCGCTGTGGAGGTTGGCTGGATATACCTGTGAGCTTGACAGGGCGCAGTAATGTAAGCTTCAGATGGACAAGTGACTGAGGAGTCTATTTAGCATTTGCCCTTAAAACATCCTTAAACATTAGGGTTGCTGTAGCCACCAGCTAATAAGTATTGGACTCCTGCAGCACAGCAGGCAGGAGATTGTGGGTTTTCTATAAAACTTGGTCCAGCAGCAGCAAAGGCAATTCAGCTTACTGTCATTGTATCTCTTGCAGTTGTCCCCTTGTGTGTCAGAGTGAAGAACAGCATCAGTATACAAAAGAAGGGCAATGTGAAACAAGAAAAAAATACCTCCCTCTCCCCTTTCCCTGCATCCCAAACTGCGATTATACAGACTTTCCCCAAATCCCTCGCAAATGACCATTGCCTCGGTTTTTGCTTTTAAGACCCTTGTTGACTGTGAAATGAATGAAGATACAAGTTAGTTGGTGACCTGTCTGCCTACAATGAGAGGAAAGATCAAACACTTTTGATATTTCATTTAAAGAAACAAGAACAATCATAAAACATTTTCGGGTGAAGTGTAATAACTGCACTCAAGCACTGACATCTTGCTTCTGAAAAATCATCCATTTCAATTTAAAGATGCATTATCCTTTTGTGTTCAGAAAAGGTCCTGCAGGGCAGTCAGTTCAAGAGATCTTCCCACAGGAGCTCATCATGATTAAATAGAGGCAAGGGAGAGGATTAGATTGAGAGAAAACAATCTGACAACTACAATTTAAGGAATTATCTTGCTTCTCATTAGTAATAGAGAATCTGTTACAGAAAAGGGATAATGCAACTTGATGGTCCTCTTTACATTTTACAGTCTCACAAGGGTGTAAATATTTAATCTTTCAGTTAATTAATCTTTACAAAATATCTCACAAAAACATTTTTACCTATAGAAATTAGTTTCTATACATCAATATATTTTTATTTTTATAAATTATTCCATCGTTAAGTGCCTTCTATCAATATAAATGATAAAATAGACAATCAAAAATTTTAAAGCTTTTCCCAGTTGTATCCCTCCTTGTCAACATAGGTGCTGTGAATCCTCATACTTGTGTGTGTCTGCATGGAAGTGGGTTTGTGTGTATGTATGTTTGATGTGAAATGCTTCCATCTTCTCTCACCCCCAAACTTCATTAAAATAAACTATATTGTTATTAGTTCCTGATGCAATAGTGTTTCCAAAGGGGAGAAAAGAAATGCTTGACTTGGTTTCAGAAATCAAAAGATGTGCATAGTTACCAAAGTAGAGGTGTACCAACTACAAATGTGCAATGACAAGCTTAGAATAGGATCCACCTCCCAGTCAAGTCAAAGACAGACCTACCAATGACTTCAGTAGGAAGTGAACCAAGTACTCTGAGATTGATTTTGCAAGGTGCTTGTGGCCCTGATCTAGCAAAACACTTAAGCCCGCGCTTAGCTTTGAGCACGTGAACAGTCCTACTGGAACTGATGGGACTGGACGGCATAGGGAAGGATCACAAGTGACCCCAAGTCAATGGGCTACTCACATGTGTAGGAATTGGGGTCAACTGCTGAGCGCCTTGCAGGATCAAGCCCTATATGAGGTTCAAGAGCTGGGAACTTTTCTTTAAAGCAATCAACACACTGAGCTCAGCCATTGAAATTGATCAAAATGTCCGCATGGGCACAGGAGGTGGCTAGCTCCCCTTGACAGAGGGTCTCCATGTCAAAAGTTTATACCTACAACTGGTGCTTTCAGCACAAAACAGATTTGCTTTATATGGTAGAAGTCTTTTTGTTCCTACCCTTTGACCCATCAGTGTCCTTCATGGCTTCAAACACTTTGTGTTGTACATTCATCAAAATTCACATTGACTGCAAAGAACATAAATGCAACAAAAACAGGAAAGCCTCCAAATAGTATATTATGGTTTTCTTCTAAATATTCTCCCGACGTAATCAGAGGTGCAGTGGCTAATTTATAATTTTTCCTTTGAAGGAATCCAGATGAAAGGCCCAGATTGTTCTTCAATTACAAGTTTGCATTGATTATATATATCTTCTAAGCTATCTCCTTGGACAATAGCTGCAGTAAGAAAACATATCAATATTTCTTTTAATTGACACATTCGACAGCATTGTCAGCAGATTTTCAGTGTACTTATAGATAGTTATGCAATTCATAGAAATAGTAGCCCTGTGATGTTTTTGATTATGGAAAAGTCATACACCTTGCAGATGGCAACAAAGTTCAAAACAGTGGCACCTTCCCATGACACAGACCCATCCCACTGCTTATAGTAAAGTCAATGAGCAAGGTTAATTTAGAGAATGAGTAGCTCTGTCCCATGAGAGGGCAGCATGGTAGGTTCCCACTGTTTCAAGTCAAACTTAACATTTCATTTGATTTAGAAGCTAATGAGTAGCAGCAGATTTACAGCCTATTCTTTCCCTGACCTGGCTTTAATAAACTCACCTTTGCCAGCAAAATTTAATTAGATCAGGCCAAAAGTTACAGAAGATAAAGCAACTGCAACACAAAGCAATGTCTATACTCTTAAATTGCCTGTCCTCACAGCAGAAATCTGGAACTGCAGTTCAGATCATGTGCACTGTCAGCATATGCAAGCAGTGGGGGCTTCTGAGTGCTATCCACAAATACCAGTTGAGTGAGTATAGAGCTGCCTAATCCAGCCCAAAAGAAATGCTGCAGGCCAGAGGCCTTCAATCCTGTTCTTCTCAAGGTCAGAAAGGAGATGCCTTTCTCTTTCCCTTCCATGATCCATGTGGGTCCTTTCCAGCTTGCGATATTCTAGTATTCCATGATTATATGATTGTCTTGAGGCAGTGAGGAATTCTGCCTTGGTATGTATGAACGCAGTGTTGCAACATTTTTACTCATTTCAGCAAAAGCAGGTTTGGGGCAGGGCTATTCCTTCAGGGCATCAAACTGCCCTTGAATTTCAGGGGTAACAATAGTCCCACTCTAACAGTCTTTACAGTGGCCACACTGTACTAATATGCACTTTATGCCAGAGACAGAGCGTTTTGTAAGTTGTTTTTGTAAAAAAAGACTGCACCTTGGGAAACAACTGTTTTTAATAAAAACATACCTGTAAAATATTCTCCAAATTCTTGTTCTAATTTAATTGCTCGATCATAGGTTTTCTTGGCTTGCTCCTCTGTAAGACGTTTATTCATTTCCCTAGAAACAGAGAGGAAGTCATCAAGTTTAAATTCTTAGTCAAACAGCTCTCTAAAAGATACACTCAGTTCAGAGAGAGGCTGAGACTGGTACAGGAATCAAGTGCTGAAACTGTTCCATCAGTTCATGAGCAGCTTCAGTAGTTTATACTTAAATTCGTTTTTATGTAGTATAAACCTGTAGTCCAGATTATACCTCTGACTATTTCCCATTTCTCCCCTAGATTTTTATTTTGGATTTATCACATCACATTCTCAAACAATATACAAGGCCTGGATTTAGTAACTGCTAACTGAGAGGGACATTTGGCATCAGGAACCCCTGGCTTAGTTTGGGAGCCAAGGAGGTCTCAAGGTCTGAGCACTCAAGGCACTCCTGCCTCCAGAGCTGAAGATCCTTCAGGAGCCTCCTTATCTCCCAGGCTCAAGGCTGGCTGTCTTGGCTGAATGAGGTTGCCCAAGCTGTTGAGGCTTGGACTTGAATCTGAGGCTTGACTGAAGCTGAGGTAGTTGAAGTGAAGAAATCATGAAAAAAGGCAGGATTGCATGCAGCAAAACTCCTGACTCTATTAGAGAAAGCCCAGAGTCATTGTGAACCCTGTAGGGAAGCAACCGAGGGCCCCACGCACTGCCTTCCAGAAAGACTTCTTGGTTCAGGTGTGGGCATGAGTTCTGGAAAATCACAAGAAATCAAATTAAGTCTTTCTGGAAGGAAGAATTATGATTAGTTACTTATTTGTGTTCTCTTCTGTTCCAATTCCTTCTAAATATAGAGATTCCCAGTCAAGTATGTCTTGTAGACTCTAAAATGTTCAGGGTACCAGTAAATGTAAAAATGTAGAAAGTGCCAGTAACATTCTATTATTGCAAATCTTTTGTTATTTGATGGAGCATTTCTGTTTCAACAGAGGCATTATTGAATAGCTGTAAGTAATGAGTTGTCTTGCCCATGCATGCTCAGTTGTTAATACCACTGAATACTTGCAAAGAATCAAGCTCATAATCATTCAGTGCCTTACACATACATGCCTACAGATATCCAAATTAATTAGTAATAATAAATAGAATTTTCTTGTTTTAGGGTTTTTTACAGCATGGATTCAGTTAAAATATGAGGGAAATTTTCTGTGGCAACTTGGAAAGCAAGAGAAGTGAGCATCTTGTGTCCTACATAAATCTGATTTAATGCCTTGCACTGAATCATATGATTATGTGGTAATGGGCTGTATACAGTTTGACATGTGTGATGCATGTAGGAAATTATGTGCATGATGGTGCATAAAAAATGATCTATGAAGTGCTCCACAGTATGAACTCGCTACAGCTAACTCCCACCTAAGTTCTGAAAAGCACAGTGTAAATTGTCCCAGATGCAAAAATGTTTTTGTAGAGATGACTGAAAGTTGTCTATCTGTATAACTAAACTATATGAGTGGGAACACTGCTTAGTACATCTCTCTGGAAGTACCAGTGCACTGCAGAAAGAAGATTTATAAAGTGAAGGATAAGAAAGATTTCTCTGAAAAGATTATGGCAGTCATTGTGGATTGTATAAACAGGTTTAATATATGCCAATCTGCGTTATGCTGCTAAATCTGTAGTACTACTAACTCTATTTATTGGAAAGATTGTTATCTAATTGAGTTCAGTAAGGTTTCTCATCAGCTGTGTCTGTGTGAACATGTTTTTTAGTGACTGAACTGAAATTCTGGCTTGGAGCAGGACATAGCATTGCAAATTTGCAGGTGAACTTCACATTTTATCTCACTCGGACAATATTCTAGTGCTAACAACATCCTCCTCCTTCCAGATCTGTTCCTGGTAAGTTTCTGAGAAGTTTTCCTCAATATCTTTGACTATTGGAGGAGAAAAACATTAATAAAAATACAAACAAGCACTTAAGTAAATAAATGCCTTGGAATAAGCAGAATTTTGGATTATTGTTCATATTGAATTAAAAATGCTGTCAAACAACGGTCCCTTCATTTTTTTTTTTTTTTTTTTTTTTTTTTTTTTTTTTTCTTTTCTAGCCAGGGACCTGCACAGATGGTGAATTAAAAATGCTTGCAACGAGCTGTCCCTCCAGGCACCTTTCCCAGGGTTTTCCTCCTCTCCCAATGAAGCACTCGCCCAGACAGCCTCTTCATTACTTCCAGTTCTCATCCTTGTGATCCAACCACTATCCTCCCTCTTCTAAAAAGAGGTACCAACAGGTACCCTGGGATTAAACCTGTGAGGTAGAGTCATGTAGAGGTGGAGAAGGAAGGAAGGAAGGAAGGAGGAAGGGAGGGAGGAAGGAAGGGCGGAAGGGAAGGAGGAAGGAAGGGAGGGAGGAAGGGAGGAAGGGAGGAGGGGAGGAAAGGAGGAAGGGAGGAAGGGCGGGAGGAAGGAAGGGAGGAAGGAAGGGAGGAAGGGAGGAAGGGAGGAAGGGAGGGAGGAAGGAAAGGAGGGAGGAAGGAAGGGAGAAAGGAAGGCAGGAAGGGAGGAAGGGAGGAAGGGAGGAAGGAAGGGAGGGAGGAAGGGAGGGAGGAAGGAACAGAGGGAGGAAGGGAGAAAAGGAGGAAGGGAGGAAGGGAGAAAAGGAGGAAGGGAGGGAGGAAGGAAGGAAGGGAGGGAGGAAGGAAGGGAGGAAGGAAGGATGGATGGAAGGAAGGAAGGAAGGAAGGAGGAAAGAAGAAAAGGAGGAAAGAAGGAAGGAAGCGAAAAAAAGACTAATTTTCTGATTAGATTTTTTTTGTCTTTTATGATTTTAACTTGCTCTTAAGTTAACCTTCAACTCATTTGTATGAACAAGGGTAGCAGTTATGGCAGATCTATCATTTCAAGCAGATTTTATACTAGTGTAATTCCCATAATTTTTGTTTTCTGACTATAGCAAAAAAGAGAGCTGCACAAACAAATTGCCATGAGAAAAATTATGGTGAGGATTTGCTGCTCATCTGTGGGAACTGCCCATGTGCTTCTTACCCCAGGGTACAAATGAAATGGCTTGACCCACCATGAGAATGTGGAAAGCTGCCCTGCATCTCCTGGGCAGCAGGAACTTGTGCACAGCCTGTGTTTGTGAAGCAGCCACACGCTGCTAATCCCCACTACAGCTAACATCAAAGAAGGTATTTTTAGCCAGACCTGAGTGATTTAACTTCATTATTAAATAAAATAAATGATTTTTGTGAGCAGGGAGCTTAGAACTATGACATTATTCTCAATACAATTCTTAAAAGAGACTGATACCATTTATATTAAAAGAACTTTAGAATAGAATTAGAGTTAGAATTAGAAAATTAGAATAAAATTTAGAATCTTATCTGTTTGATTAGAAAAATACATATTAGCTAGATTAACTAGATAAAAATGTTACTTGTGGAGAGCAGGGTGCAGGGAATACAATTTAGAATGCCTGAATTCATTACTTTTTTCTCATTTTTCCAGGAGGTGGTGTATTGGCTTTACAAAATTTATTTCTATAAAGCATATTCCTGCAAAAAGATTCCAAACTAGTACTGATATAAATGGACTTTTGCTGCCCTATTAAAGTCTGGATTTCTAATTAAGGGTGTATTCCATGGAGTATTGTAGAACAAAGAATTCAGAGTCATAGCATGGATTTCACTTTGTTTATCCCTACTGTTCTGTCAACACTGATGCAGGTTTAGGTTTAGAGAATGAAGAATAGCTTACTTTTGATGTATACTAATAAGGAAAATTCTGCTAACTCTGCATAATTTGTTTTGTCCTAAGTGAAATATTAGCATTGCTTTGGTTTATTAATAGGATGATTGTTAAAATATTTTGCCTCTTCATAAATCTTTCCAGTCAATATGTTCAGAGATTTGCTGTTCTTACATCACATCAATGAAGCCTTCATTTTATTGCCACATTTTTGGTTGTTTCTAATGTATTTTCAGAGTAAAAAGCACGTTTATTTACTACATTTTTATCACACTAGATGCAACGTAAGCATTAAACAAATAATGGAAGCATTTTATGGATGGGAAAACTGCAGGTTAAGATCTATCTTAAAGCAATTGATGGCTGTCAGACTTCCATGCCCCTTCTATAGATAATCAGAATATACCTGAATTGCAGGGCTGGAAGAAATGTGAAGAATTCATCCAACCTAAGATGTCTTTGATCAGAATGGGACTGTAAAAGTACCACACACTGTGCATCATTCCCTGTAATGTGCCTGGGCCTGCAGCAATCTTATCACCAAAAGCTATGGCCAAAAATGATGCACATTCAGTCATGAGATGGGGCATGTTAGCTGTCTCCAGCTCTATGACCCAATGTTTGCGGGCACACATTTAACGTAACCAGATATGCATCTGTCACAGGAGTGAGGGATATCTACATTTTAGTTGTACAACAGATACCTATGGCATCACCTGGTGTGTGCAAAGCTTTTGGTGACAGAAGAGTGAAGTTCTGTCATCCACATCACAGCAAATTAAGCCAATATATTCTTGCATTACCATAGGTGTATGTGGAAAGCATGTATTTTATCCTGAGCTTTAACCAGTGTGAAGATCACTGCTCTATTTTCTCCTCAGTCTTCTCTCCCCCCTTTCCTCCTCCATTTCCCAGGTGGTACCCAGAACCAGGACAGCACTCCAGCTGAAGCCTTATCCCTATCAACTAAAACAAAATAACTGTCTGTGGTGTCCTCACACAACACTGATGTTAATGCAGCCCACAGTGGCAGTTTCCTTTTTTTGCAACAGCATTAACCATCCATTCATATTCCTGTGATCCATCCCAACCGCCAGATGCTTTTCTGCAGTGCTATTGCTTAATTATTCCCTGCTTGTACTTGTGCATTTCATTTTCTCTCCTTTGTGCTGAATTTCATCTTACTCATTTTACACTGAATTTTAATCTTATCCTCCAAAGTGCTTTCCACCTCTCTCAGCCTTGAGATAGTCATAAACTTTACAAAAGTACTGCCCAATTCATTGTCCAAGTAATTAATGAAAATAACAAGTAATCCCACAGCTCAGGAAATACACTTTCAGGATATCTGTTATCCTCCAACTGCCATTTTCAATGACCATCTGAGTGTGGTTGTGCACATGCTCTAATGATTCCTTCTGGACAATATTTCCTTAAGATGCTACTGAGAATGTCCCATGGACATGTTTCAAGAGCCAGAATAAAAATCATGATGATACAATTATTGATACCCATCTCCTGACATAAGAAAATAAGGTTGATTTGACTTGCTCTTGATGCTCTTGACATTGGTTGCCTCATAACCTTTTTTGTCCTTCCAGTTATATACTCGAGCTGCTTAACTATTCCCTTAATCCCAAGATTTTCCTGAGTACTGAAATTAGTCTGCCTAGAGACAGAATGAAATTGGTGCCTTCTCTTTTCCTTCTTGGAAGGATTATTTGCCTCTCTCTAGTCATGCAGGTCCTTGCTTATCCTCTTGCTCTTCAAGCAAATGAAGGGCTGGTGAAGAAGCATACACTGTGAGTCTGACACAGGTTTACCCTCTGGTTCACCCATGTGTGCACTGTGACTACACCCCAAGAACACCCAAGGCTGGATGGTACAAGCTGTGACACACAAGTCCTTGATGAACCTGCTGCCAGGTAGGAACAAGTACACCAAGAGGTGGAGAGTCCTTCATGGTCCAGCACCTAAGCCCACATGTCCAACTGGGAAAGGTTCAAAGGCAGCTTTGGCTCATTCCTTGAGACTCTGAGGTACAGCAGATGGTATGCATGGAGAGCAAGTCTTCACTGTTCTCCCATCCTCATGTTATTACTGATTTTAGAGGACAGGCAAAACACAGACTCCAGACCTGTGATGTGCCACTTGAGACTACAGCCTCCCCCCAAAAAAATAAAAAATAAAAAAAATCACTTGGAGGAGCTTGGAGGAGTTTATACTTACATCAGAGGCTCCCATGATTTAGGCTTAATAAAGATGGCGATGGGATAGAGTTGTGCAACTTGTAGTCGTTTGATAGCATTTCCTGACACATCGAGTATACAGTGCTTGCCCTGTTGGAAACAGATGAGGATGTGTTTACTTCTGCACAGTCTGCTGCAGATAAGTCAAAAGAGGGAAGCAATTCTGTGAGGCAGTGCCCTGGGATGGGGCCATGGCTGACACACCAGGGAACAGGGACCCCAGGGCACATACTCTGCTCCTGTTCACTCTTGCCTTTGATGTAGTCCTAATATAAAATCTACACTTGAAGATATGGAAACAAATTTATTTATTTATTTATTTATTTATTTATTTATTTTTTAATTTTTACTCAGGGTGGTGATGGATTTTCCTCAGAGATGAGGAAAGTCAGTTCATAAGAATAATATGATATCTATGTTCTGTACTGGCTAATTCAATTATTGTTGGTGTCAAAGACTCCCCGTGTCACCTGAGGCAAGTGATTTAATCTCTCTGGGCTTCATTCTTTGCCTATGTGGAGTGAGGTAAGTTTATTTACCTGTCTTATAGAGGGAAGAGGGAAGGCTGTTCTGGGGTGTACTTGAGGTACTGTGTTAATTTGTTGAATCCGTGGCACTACATCTAGGTGCCAACTGTGCCAAGAATGTTATAATTCAAAGTTAGAGACTCTACAAGTGGAGTCATCATAAATCCTGTAAATATTAGGATGCTATTTTTCATATAATTTATATTTTTGGCAGAAGAAGCATATCTGAGCTACAGCGTGGCCACACACCAGCTCATATTGCATGGGCAGTAAAGCTGGTGCCACCTACCCTTTCTGCCACAAATCTCACAGACTGGACACTAGTCCCATATAAATTATCATTGTACTGCCCGGCTTCTATAAATTTGTGCTCTTGGATATCCTTTTCCATTTGTTCTCTTGAAATGACAAAATGATAATCTCTCCCATCCACTTCATAGTCACGTTTTGGCCGTGTGGTATCTGCATGAAACAAAAAAAGAAAGGATCAAGAAGTCTATAAACCATGTCATGCAAAAATGCAGTGATTAAGATTTACTCAGTTCACAATGCTGTAAAGTAGAGGTACTCCCCATCTGGGAGTACCTTTGGCTACTACGTCTTGTTTTTAATGGAGTTATGACAACAAAGCTGTCATTTTGTAGTGATACCTTCTCATGTCTACCTGTAATCAACAATAATCACAGGATAATGTATAATAAGCATTTGCTAGAATTCCACTTTTTTTTCATCATTATCACAAACACACTCAAATGCAAAACACATTTCATATTGTGAAACTAATCCTTCTGTGGTGACAAAAATGAATGGCAATCTCATCAATTTAATTAAGCCTTAATTATAAGGCTGATTCTGATTTAATCTCTAGCCATTTTAAGCTGTTGTATTTGCAGAGACAACATCTTTAAATGAAGTGAGACTGCAGTCAGAGACTGCAATAAACACTCAACAACCTCTAGTGATCCCTGATATAAACACCACTCAATTCAGGGGCCAGTATTGCTTTCAGAGGAGGCAGTCTAGATCTCACACAAGTCACAGGCTACTTCATAATTTTGTTGGTGGATGATGTTTAATGGAGTTGAAATATTTTACATGTTACCAGTATTTCAACATTTTATCTTGTTTAAGAAATAAAAGACTAACTGATTAGTAAACTGAGTTTGTGGTTAAAAGGCCTGTTTAAAGGGGGACATGGGGCAGCATCTGGGCTCTTCTCACAGAGGCCATCCTGCAGCCCCCCCACTACCAAACCTTACCACATAAACCTCATACACAGACCTCCACAATAGTTTTGTGTTTGTTCCTTTGACCTTTTTCCTCTGATGGAAAAATGGCTTTTGAGAAACTCAGCTACATAAAGTTTGCAGATGCTACTTTTACCACAATTCAGTTAATGCATGGCATCAAGGGATATATCTGACTCTGTTGCAGAATGAAGAATAAAATCATACTTACGTGGTACACATGACCCAAACTTATCAGGGAATTCAGATATCAAATCATCGTTGATCCGATCTTTCATAGGGCCCAGAATAATAACTGGCCTGGTGTAATTAACTGGCAAACAAACAAAAAAAAAAGGTGCATTTTGATGAAGTTAGTGGCAATAACAGCAAATATTCCCAAAGTTGTACTAAGCAGAGTTGCTTCCTTTATGTCTGAAGTGAAATCTTAGGTCTAGCTTTTATTGAGGGATCATTTTTTTATTGATGTGGCTAAGGAAAATGGAACCAGTACTACTTGTTTGGCAGGGTTCAGAGCTCGGGGATGGTGCGTGCAGATGTAGTCAAACACCATTAGTAAAGGCCATGGGAGCATACTGGGGGAGTCCTGGGATTGTCAGGAAGCTGGTATATATAGTGTGCAGATTTAGATAGCAAGGGACACCCTTATGTCATTTCTTATGCATGCGACGGCCTGAGTGGACAAGAAGGTGCCGTGGAGAATCTGGGGCTACAACAGCAGGGCTGTCCCCAACATGTAAAATGAAAAATATAAGGAACAGTGACAGAAAAGCAGGTGAAACTTACTTTCCTGTCTTGTGACAGGTTCATAAGAAAGGATGCAGTCTTCTTGGCCTCCTGATGAGAGAAGAAAGAGAAGAGATTGAAGCTGACATGCAACACTTTGAAAACTGAAGCTTGATAAAATGCTTCACACAGGCAGATTGGGTTCAACATTTCTCTCTGGAACTGTGCTCACCTGAACCATTCCAAAGCCCCTCAAAACTTCAAGCTGCTCACTTTTTTTCCCTTCCCCTCCCTCCCCTACCATATATTTCAATTATCTTCACTGAAACTGGGCTTTTTCAATGATCCAGAATAGCGAAGGCAATAAGACATCATGCATTGACTTGATAGCAAGGCTGTTTACATGGATAGTGCAGAAACTTCAAATAAAATTATTTTACTTGTCCACTTGTTAAGATCCTAACACGCTGCTGCAGGACATATCCATGGGCTACCTAAATTGAACGTTTTACCCTCAGAAAAAGTACATTTTGGCTGATCATCCTTCTGTGTGTAAACTCCATAGTTTAGTTTATTCACAGCCTGTTATCCAGC
The DNA here is from genome assembly GCA_011076525.1 of Nettapus auritus. NCBI lineage: Eukaryota > Metazoa > Chordata > Aves > Anseriformes > Anatidae > Nettapus > Nettapus auritus. Next base: position 197,960,550 of record CM021765.1, read on the forward strand.
TATGAACTGTTCTCTGACCCTTATTCTTTACCTGAAGGCAACTATCACAAAAGCATCATATTTTATGCCCTTACACTCCCTCCACTGCTGCTAGGAGAGTGTTTTCTCACTGTGACACTTTTGGAACCAAAGCAGAGGACTTTGACACAAGACATGAGTGGAACTATACGGTTCAGGACTTGGGTGCAGGTGTACAGCCCTGCTGCATCGCTATCCCTTCCTCTGCAAAAGTGAGAGAGGAGAGGAGGGAGGATTCTTCAATCTACTGCATGAATAATTCCTGCACATCTTTCTTTTGGGGTCATTGTCATACACTTGGTACCAGATAAGGGCTCTGGCAGGTTATAAATATGACTTAGGCTTATTAAAAAAGGTTTTTCTTAGGCTTATCGTGATTTTATTTTTCCTCAGTTTAGGGCTCATCTTTGAGAAGATTCACAGCTGGGATCTTGTAACAGATTTAGATATTATGGAAGAAATGGGCAGCTGTGCTTCTACAAAATAGGATTGCCTTCATGTCATCTGCTTGCACACATGTGAATCTGTGTGACATTATTCTGATGGGCTCCTGACAAACCAAAGTGTGCATATAGAGGGGAAGAGTGCTACATGACTCCTGACGGATGATATTGGCAGGATTTAGAGGGAAGTACAGTTCACCCTGAGGTAGTCTGACTGATACCTGAGTCACTCTTGAGGCTCCTTAACTGTACTAACAGGACTTCTATAGAATGCAACGCCTAGCTCCCATATAGGTACACAAATTTTGGTGGTTTAGTCTTACTGACCCCTTTAGCCCCCTCAACTTTCCCCTTAAATCTAATATGCTCAGAAAAAAATTTTCATGATATATTACCTAGACAGCAGTAAGAAACATGTCAGAAAACCTTCTGAGTAAAAAGAATTTAATTAAGGAGGACAGACAAAGCCAATTAAAAATTACTGGTGTGTTAGGAGAGAGCAAGAACAGACAGGGCCAACTCCACGCTAGCAGTGGTACTAAAGCAGCTGAGAAAAAAGCACCATTTTTAATAAAAGGTAAAGATGAGACAGTTTTTGAGGTAAAGGCAACATAACATATAAGAGTGTGGATAATGGATTATTTCTTAGTGAATATTTGATAGTGTAATCACTTGCTTAATTTCAGCTCTTTGCAAAATTAAAAACCTAGAATTATTATTGTACTAGGTTTTGGGCATCAGATTTATTATTTTCTTTTAAGTTTCTCTGGGAATTTTGGGGGTGATACAGAACTCAGGATGCCCCATTTCCTGTGGATGAAATAATTCACTCAACAGGCTGGATGAGGATGCTCTTATACTGCCTGTCTGCCAGCTCCCAGGAGACAAACCTATGCTTTCAACAGCCTGAGTATGTGAAGCCATCACATACTAAACATGTGGAGGGGAGACTATCTGAACAAATACAGTCTTAAACTTGAGAATACTTGTTTCAGTAGGGTACAGATATGCAGGGGGGTATTCATTTCAGCTAATTTCAGAAACTTGTATCACAAGTGCTTATGTCTGAGCTAGTCTCTAGGTACCTATTAGAGTCAATAGGTGCTTGCAAATAGGCAAGTGCTTATACTAAGACTTGAGTGATCTGACCTCTTTTAGATATCTACTTAGTGATGAGGGAAAAAGTCAGGAGTGTATGTGTCTCCTTTATCCCATAAAGGCATTTAAACAGCAAGGTCAGCTGCAGATATCTGCTTTTAAACAGATGAATCCCATGTGAGTGATGGTGACAAGGACTAAAGGAAAATTGCCAAGATCTCTGACACTGCTTAAAAATTTCTCTGTGGTCTAATATTTTGCTTCAGCAAAGACTTATAACCAGCACAAGTCAGCCAGCACAGATTTTACCTTCTGTTTTGCTCAGTCTCTGGAAGACGCATCCACATATTAAAGCTGTCACTGCATCCACACTATCAGTAAGGTATGGGCTATGGAGACAAACAAGCCTAGCATTTCACAGAAGTCTTGGCCAGACTGAAGGCAATGAAACAACTCCAGCCTATTCAAATTGTGATGCAGCTTAAGTCAATGGAAAGGGTTGAAGCAAGCAAGGAGAAATTTTGAGGCTGACTGTGAGGCACAGGGACTTACGAACATCTTCCTGAGGAAAGGCTCTTCAGCACTGAGCTTCCGACTTACACATGGTATGAGCATGGTGGAAATCTGTGCCATTTCCACTAATTTACTTTTCCAGAAAAAGGGCTCAGGAAGCTTAAGTTTCTATGTGAATAAAATCCTTTCAAGCACTGTCCAGACCAAATCCTGTAAGTCTTTAGGGGCTGATATGCATGTTAACAGTACCAGATGGTAGACTTTAATGATCTCTTCTCAGTCAGTACTGCACAGTTTTGAAGTTGTCCATAAAGTATTAAGTATAATGAAGAGCTCTATAGTCAATCAATAATCAGATTGCCATAACCTTCAGATGGCTTTGAGGTGTGACACAGCATGAAATTCAGCAGGACATGGGCTCTTATTTATCATTTGACTAAGCCTCATTTACCACCTACATTAATGGCTTAATTAGCACAGGTTTGCTGCATTGATCTGGAAAAATATTGTGAGATTTAACAGACAAACCAAAGGAAAAAAAAAAAAAAAGAAAAAAGAAAAAAAGAAAAACAACCCTGTCTGTAGGGCTTTGGCATAATCTCTTGTTCTTCAGTAAAATTCCATGAAGTCAAAAAGAGAAGAAAAGAAAGAAGATAAGGAAAGAGGAAATGAAAAGGAAGCTTTCTTTAATCTAATATATCATAAGTAAAATTACTGCAGGTCTCTCACTTTTTCAGGTTTGCTATGGCTCCAGCTTCCTTTGTTCTTGGTTTGCCTGTTGGTGAGTTCTCATGCTCAGGAAGAGAAGACTAACCTGGAGTTTGCTATAACTTGTACCCTCTAAAAACTGAGTAGAGAAGTCTAGGAGGTCAGAAGAGTTTCATAAGGACTCATTTTTCCCGTTAAAAGATCTTATGGTGTTTCAGAGAGTAACCCTGATATAGAGAGTTGTCTTTATTTTCCCTTTCTGTCTAGATGGCAGAGTCTGTGAAAGATTGGAATCTACAGTTTCAGTGTAGACCTGCAATATTTTAGGCATTTTTCATGTAACACATAAAAAGGCACCATTTTCTACTGCCTTGCCAGAGCATCTAGAGCTTTCACAGTGCTGGTGTAACTGCACCCAGTGTGTGTGTGTAACAGGGCAGGAGAGCTGTTGTGAGCTGCCAGGTGCAGCTACCATGTAACCAAATGCTCATCCTCATCATGTATTTTATGCAGTGAGAATCCATGATTTTTGGCATCCTGTTAATGGTAGTGAATGAAAAAATCCTTAAAGATATCTAGGGCAGTAAATAATAATAATAATAATAATAATAATAAATGAGTAGTGCTTCTGAAGACAAACTATAAATCAAAAAAATTTTTTTTTTTTTTTTTTCATCTGCACAGTCTGTATTGGAAAGTCAATCTCATAAACTCTTTTTGACTCACAATCCCTTCCTTGGACCTCTAATTACCTAAGTAAATGTATGGCCTTTCCTGATAGATTGATACTTATGAAATACTGGAAATCTAATGTATAAAAATATCATCAGAAGTCTGAGAATGAACTTATGACTGAAAAGTGGTCTATCAGCACTATGTGTTTAAGATCAATATAGCTTGTGAAGCCATGCAATGAAACTTCAATACTTGTACAAATTTAAGTATGCCTGAATAATATACAAACCCATGGGGAAAGTAAGAGCAAATGCAAGTGCTCTAATTAATCAGTGGCCTAACATAATAATCAGGACTCCTTTAAACCTTGTTCTGAGTCTTCAGATCTCATGACAAGAATGAATTGCTGACCAAGTACGGAGGGTAAAAATGTTTGTTTCTAACTTTTTCTTATTTTTAACTTTTAGTCATGTATTGCCTCTCTAAGTAATTGGTGCAATCACAACCAATTATGCAATTAGGCTAAATAGATGTGGTAATGCTTGTGTAATTTTGATGACAGCTGTAAAAACCTTTACTGAACTATGCATGAAAGCATTATCACACATATGCGGTGAAGAGACTTCAAATTCATGGCCATTATGAAAATAATGTCTTGAAAAATAAAAACTGATGAGTCCACTGTAAAAAAAATATGTTTTTACAAGCTTGATTTGAAATGGAAAATTAGAGCATTTTAAGTTATAAGTTGAGAATAAGCTGTCAATCATTGTTTAATTAGCCAGTTTGGGAATAAGTCAAAGTTGGCTTCATTTATACTTAAGAAGGAAAACTTTCTGCTAGACCAGGCTTTCAAATGCAACTCTGCAAACTTGATTTTTCTGGTGATAGTAGGTGCAAATCAACTAACTTGGTTATAGTCCTCATATTAACATGACCCACGTGATGCAGTAGCAGCTGTGTGGCAGCTTAGCCCCTTTTAGATCAGGCCAGAATTTGTTCCTGGCTCAAAAATGCTTTTTAATCTTTCAGAAAGGGACAAGTTCTGCTATGAAGTATGTTTGTGGTTCCCCCTCAAATTGGTGGGTCTGAATGTTATCTGTTGAGATAAAGAAGAGTATCTACTGGGATTTGGAGAGGCTGCCATGTCCCCTCCTTGCAAGACAAGCACAATGGTGATTGCTGCTCAGCTCCTGTGGAGTCAAGAGTGAGGGATAGACATGTTTAGGAAAACACTCAACAGGTTTGTTTTAACTATCTGCTTAAGGACAGAACAAATTGTTCTCTGAAAATCCTTCCGTGTCTCCATTGACCTCAGACTGAATCTAGTGCAAGAAACTGAGAGGGTGATGGCTGTGTTTTAGGGACCCATACTGGTGAAGGGAATCCTACTATTGATTCCAGCTCTTTTACTCATTTCAAATCCAGTGTTGAGAGCACTGACAGAAGAAATCAGATTTACTATCTGCAACAGCCTTGTTCCTAAGGAGTGGTCCAAGGACTTTCTCTTGAGACCATGTAAGAGATTTTTCAATTAAATTAATATTTTGAAATAAGAAATATTTTATTTTTCAATCTCCAAACACAAAACATGAGCAATGGAATACTTCAGCCAAACACTCAAATGTTGATCAGGATATTTCCTCAATAAATAAGAATGTATCAGGATATGTCTCTGAAAAAACCCAGTCAATTTGTAACCCGTCTATTAATCACTGTACAGGACACAGCCTGGACAGCTCTCAGAAATGTTCAGCATCACTTTGTGTTGTTGTACCCCTGATTTGGAATGGTTCTAGGAATGATGAAATAATAAAGGTTTCAACACTACTTTTCACTAGATGCTCATCATGAGAAGCAAAAGTTAGAGGAACATGTTAAAGCAATTGCCAGAGATCCACTAGAGATAATGCAGACTTTACTTTGGACTCCAGATGGACTGTTTTTACAGGGACAAATATGAATGTCTGCAGGTGTACATGTGTCACCTGCCAGCAATTTCCTATCCACCCACTTTTCTTTGTACTAGCAAGGTGTGAATGGCTGTTATCCCCCAGTTCAGAAATCAATGGGCAGGCAACCCCTTGTTCTTCCTGATTGCTTCCTCATGAAAGAGAAGAGAAAAATATAGGGCACTGTACTAGGGTCACAGCCCCATGCAAAACCATTGACCTCTACAGCAGTATTATATTTGTTTGACAAGAATTTTCAGCTTCATATCCTTTTTCACCAGTGCACAGACTTAGGGCTAAATGAGTTTGCAGGACAATGTACATGGTGTCCTGGTAAAATCACCTGCAGTCGTCCACCTTGAACTGTCAAATCCTCCTCAAAATGGCACTAAATCACACTGAAGAACAGCTTTGTAACATGTCTGCCCCAAAACGGAATTAAAATAAGCTTGGTTCTGTAGCAGCAGCTGAGGTTTGGCATTGTTTCCAGATACCCAGATGCAGAAAAGAAGAGCAGAAATAGTTGCATGTTGTCTTATTCCATCAGGAATTAGATTTATCCTGAGGATCCATTATTTTCCTTTCATAAAAGTAAATAAATTAGAAGGCAATGTTCACAGACTAGTTCTGATAACTACTCTGAGGGATATGGATAGGCTTCTACCATGCAGTGTCCTCTGTCAGCTGTCCCACAAAGTTAGATCTGCAGTGAAATATGGAAACTGCTTCCATCATTCTTATCACCATACCCTCACAGTTTGTCAGCTGCTCTCTGTGGCTACCCTTCTCTTGCTCTCCTCTGTCTTCTGATTCTTCTGATTCTGTCTTCTTCCCCCTTGTCCTATCATTATCTGCCTGAGTAAAAAAGTTGCACTCCATCTTTTTTATAACCCCCTTTAAGTACTGAAAAGCTGCAATGAGGCCACCCTGGAGCCTTCTCTTCTTCAGGCTGAACATCCTCAGCTTTCTCAGCCTTCATAGGAGAGAGGAGTTGTGTGATGGGATGTACTGCTGACATAGAGTAGCCTGGAGATTCACAGAGTGGTCAGATGGACTAAGGAGAGCTGTTAAGTCCCCACAGGAGACATGTTCATATTCCATGGTCATGTAGTAATTGAACACAGGGTCAGGCTAGTGTTGATGTGCCATCGTGGCCATCTGAAACAGTTATTTCAAAAAGCTGGTGTCCAAAGCTGCTGTCTGCCTGAGGTCATGCCTTCAAATGTCATGTCAACACACACCAATGAATCATTAGCAAATGAAATTAGGGCCTTTGGGCAGCAGCTCTTGGATTTTAAAGCCACTTTTACTTGGCTTAACCTAAGACTGGCTTCCTCTGCTGCTAAATGTCATAGCTCTCCCCCAGGCAGAGATGAAACTCCTCCCTGCATCTCCTCCGCCAGGCAGCATTTTTTTTGGACACACCAGTAATATCTGGCCAGCTCCAGCCAATATGCTGCTGGATGCTGCTGGGGTGAGACAGGAGCTTGCCCAGATGGAAACCAACCTTGAAGGAGATGCCTGGTGTGGGCAGTGCTTTTCCTTCCAAGCATCTGTGTCCCAGCTGACTAACGCAAACTTCTTCCATCTGCCTTCAGCTCTGGGGCCCCAGCATAAGAATGACATGGAAGTATTAGAGTGAGTCCAGAGGAGGGCCACAAAGATTATCAAGGGGCTGGAGAACCTTTCCTATGAATGCAAGCTGAGGGAGTTGGGCTTGTTTAGCCTGGAGAAGAGAAGGATCTGGGGAGAACTCACAGCAGCCTTCCAGTATCTAAAGGAAAGCTGGGGAGGGACTCTGTCAGGGGATGCAGTGATAGGACAGAGAGGAATGGCTTTAAACTATAAGAGGGTAGGTTTAGATTAGATATAAGGAGAAAATTCTTCACTCAGAGGGTGGTGAGGCCCTGGCACAGGCTGCCGAGAGAAGCTGTGGATGCCCCATCCCTGGTGGTGTTCAAGGCCAGGCTGGATGGGGCTTTGAGCAACCTGGTCTAGTGGCAGGTGTCCCTGCCCATGGCAGGATGGTTGGAACTGGGTGGGCTCTAAGGTCCCTTCCAACCCAAACCATTTTGTGATTCTATGATTCTATCCCTGTTCTTGCACCTCAGAACATACACTTTATTTCAAGCTATTGCACAGCCAACAAAGAACAGGCTACCTGTTATGATGCAGTTTGGGAAGTAGGTTTTGTGGACCTGTCCCGTATGTTGAGCTGTACTTAGGTGCCCATCTTAAGACACTTGTTTGGGACAGTTAATCAGGCATGGGGTGTGTTCAGCCACCAGACTAGATTCTTATCTGAGCTTTTACATTCTCACTCTGAAATAAACACACTTGAAAGAGACTTCAGGAAACTTTAGAAAATTTAAGCTATTGATTCTGTCATGATTGTAAAGTCAGTCTGGTGAAGGAGCATCTTATATCTCAAACATAAAGTCCTCCCTTCCTCCCCAGTAGAGGACAGAGAGAAGATAAAATGGTTCAGAACTGGTCCTCAGCAGTTCAAAAGTGCCTACTGTTATCTTGTGACTCTGGCAATTGCTTTCCGACAAAACCTTTGCAATACAAGTTAATACAAACTAATTTACCATTTCTGAATTGCTTAAGATTAGCTGTTTTACTGAAACAAACCAGTATTTATTAGTAGAGCTTGACTGCTATGCACTCTACCAAGACTAGTAAGTACGAGGTATGATACCAATGATTACCTGAATGTATGCGGGTACTTAGCACAAGTGCTGAGTGACTGGTGAAAAACTTAAGCTAAGCAAATGGCTTGAGAGAATTAAATAACTGTCTGATTTAGTAAGCAGTTTATCTTTTCTCTCTTTAATTACTTTTTATTATATTTCCATTAACCTACTCCAATGATTTTTATTATTATTATTTATTATTATTATTATTTTTAACTTTTCAGCACTCCCTGATAAATATTTATAATGGTTAATGTTTTGAGTATTACTAATAATTACCCCCAATTTACAATCTATCTTTAGGTTATATGATCACCTGTAGTCTGTAATCCTAATCAGATCACTTTGCAGGGCTGGGATCATCACTTAACCGGGGATCAATGTCACTCAGCGGCAGTACTTAAGGGGTGAAGGTCTATATTATCTTTGAAGACTTCAGTACATATTAGGAAACCTATCCTGCCAAAATTACAGGCTCAGAAGAGTTCTGGGGGCCATTTATTAGTTGCACATACAGGTATTCTGAAATGTGAGTAAAAACTCTGACCTTGTAAGGAGTATCTTTTGACTGCAGTTATGGAGCAATTTTAGTCTTAAAAGGCCATCAAGAAACTGTCCTCATGCCTACTGAAATAAACTTCCTGCCGCTATACCAAATAGTCCTGATTTTCACAGACTACCCAAGGCCGGGTTTGGTTCTATATTCCAGAATACATCCAAAGTATCAACCCTCCTCTGTTTTCTTATAAACGTTGCCAGTTTTCTTTTATAGCTTTTATTCAAATGTAGTTGTAAATTGGAATTTCAAGCCATTTGCTTCAACTGTTTTTTTTTTTTTTTTAACACTAAAAAAAAAAAAAAGCAGGAACAGAAACAAAATAAAAGAAACAGAACAAGCAATGCAAAGTAAAAGGACTCTAATGAAAGCAGTAACTTACTGTAGCTACTTTCACTATCGCTGGCATTAGAAGAAACATGTTCTGCAAGAACAGTACAGCAAATTAAAGAACATAACCAAGCACCATAGAGCCGCAGAAACTCAAAAGAACTGCCAAAGTCATGCAAAGGTAGTTGTGCAGAGAAGAAATAAAAACTGTACAGTGACATCACCTGAAAATCTTAGATAATTTACACAGTTAAAATGAAAGCTTTCTCTCTAGTGGAATTTCAGAAAGAGACTGTATGTTATATAGTGAAATGCATCATGGCAAAGCCATGTCATTTCTTGATGAGACAATGCTATCTCTTATAATTTAATTTCAAAGTATGGTATGATCCAGTCGCATCTCACTGGATGACTCAGCTAATTTCATGAAACCTGAGTGTCTGTTCATAATATTCTTCTAAACTTAGAGGTCTCCAGAATTCATCACTTTGCACTATCCCAAGGGGTTAACAAAGTGATATGAAAGTGGTTTTGGTGTTCAATACTGCAACTGTCTATCTTAACCTGTCCCAATCAAAAAAAAAAAAAAAAAAAAAAAAAAGGAAGAAAGATTATTATTATTATTTTTTTCTTCAGACAGCCTCAGGATTTTATACTTAGCTAAAGTATAAAAGTCTTTACCAGACTAGTCTGCATGGGTGAATGGGGACATAAGAATTATCACAGTGTGATACACTAGTAATTTGACACTGGTGTCCTTTTTCTATTATTACATTATTAAAGAAAGGTGCAGTCTATAGGATATGAAGTGGTTGTTCCCAGTAGCTGCTCAGTCAGTAGGCTGATTATCATGCTTTATGGTCTCCAGGAGGTCTGCAGAATCACATTAAACAGTGGTTTTAATAGCACCTCTGATATAAATGCTGGTAACTTTGCAGATGAACAATCATTTGACAGCTGAAAGTTTTCAGCTGGATCAGGGCATTTAGAAATGAATGCTATAATGGCTATATAGTGGGGAGCTGCCCTGGGTTAAAGAATGAGACATGGCTGGTTAAATGGTCAATGGGTACAAAAAAGTCACCTCCTGACAAACACCAGGAGCCAAAATTAATCCAATATTTGGCATTTATCCACCGGGCAGATTAGCCTGTTTGTGACCACAGCTTTCAACTGCCTCTAAATGTTCCCAATGAAAGATGGTAAACCATAAAAGTCAAGAATCCACTGGGGTGAACCCAAAGTAGACCATAGAGGATGAGCATAGGAACTGTGCCAAGACCTTCCCTTCTCTGCAAGCTACTGCATTTCCCCACATACACAATTAATGACTGGGGTTCATAGCATGGGACTGACAGAGCTTGAGGAGCAGCTGAAATGAGAATGGATGATATCTGATAAAAGTAATAATTGAAAACTTTGGTCTTTGTCTTACTAAGAAGCTTCAAAACAGATTCACATTTTAAACAAAAACATACCTTGACTTTTGGACACTTCATAGCAAATTAACAGGGACTGCCTCAAACCATTATGCTATACAGGGCCCTGAAAATTTTTATTAAACATGAACAAATATCCTTCCTAGTAATACCTGTCATTAAAAAGTATATCTTAGTTTAATATCAGTGAAAATCATATGGGGTTAGAATGTCTAGAGGCCTATCAGTAATTGAAAGGTAGGTGTAATAACAGAGAAACTAGAGCCTATAGAATACCTCTGTGCTACTTTTCCCCTAGCAATTTGCAGAATTTAGTTATCTCCTTTCAGGTGTTTGGATGTTATGAAGATTCATCTTTCTAAGGACACGGATATTCAGGAGGGTTTAGCAAATTAGAAATATTCTACTTTTTAGGCAGGGAAGGTTCTCCTTTTGTTCCTAGTGAACTGCTATAGCACTTTCCTTGAAGAAACAGAATGGTTAATATTCAGGTGTCAGTGACTTTTGCTGTCTATCACTGAGAAAATTGGTCTTGTAGAACTGTTCTTCATACAAGAGAAGAAGCTTTCATCTGTAAATGGTGAGGTACTTTATGGCTTAAACAGAAACCATTAAAATGTTCCATAAAAAAATCAACCAGGAACTGAATAATCTGTAAAACTGTGCATGGATGCGCATTCCTGTAATTAAAAAGCAAATACAAAACAGTAGGTGATGCAGTGTCAACATTCACATACATTTTGCTTCAATTACTTGGCACTTAAGAAAAAGAATAAGAACTGAAGGAAGAAGCAGCCAAACACATGCAAGTGCCATTTTCTTTAAATTATTTAGGTCTGGATACAGCATGTAATGTAGCTATTTATATTGAGATCAGCTGCAAATATTTCACTCTGTATAATTTTTCTGGACTAACTGTCAAGAAAGCAAAATTGTTTCTAAACAATTATCTGACATGTTACACATTCTGCAATGCCAAGTCTTGAGACAGGATTACTACATCAGAAAAAGAAATTGATTAAGGTTGCATGACAGAGAATAGGTTGCTAATGGTGAAATGGGTCCAAAATTAGCTTTGGAAAAGGCATGGTCTTCTCTAGCCTGCAAATGACTTCTTCCATTAATAACAAATGCTAATCTAAAATCCAGCAAAGTAACAAACACTCCCATGCAAGAAGCTGAAAATGCAGAAGCAACAGCATAAAATAATTTTCTATTGATCTCCTCAGGACGTGATCAAGTTAAAATGTTTGGCTTTCCCTTTGGATGGAGAGGGAGGGATTGTTGCTGAGAAGTACATTTTAGGCAGCAAAACAAGTTCTAGGTATGCTACTTTACGGAACTGCCATGATGAGAACAATAACATACTGTCAGAAACAAAAGGTGTTACTACAAAAGAAGTGAAAGTGTCTGCTTGATACACTGTATGTTATTTAATATTGTCATGCAGAACAAAACAATTGAAACATTTTTTAAGCATTCACAGCTGGGTAACAAATAAAACTCTATCTTTTGCATGCTAGGAGTGGAGGGTCCTCAGAGAAGGAACAGAAGCCAAAACAAAACAAAACAAAAAAAGATTTACAGTGACCATTCCTGGGAACTTACTCAGAGTCTTTGTTCCATAACCGTCGTCACCTAATCCGGGGATGTCCTGCACGGAAGTCCCCAGAGAGAGCAATGAGAAAGGAAGAACAGCCGCAGAAGAGGAAGGAAGAAGTCAGTGGAATTGAAATGGATACTACCATGACTGACCATGTTGATTGAGCAATCTGGATCCCTGCTTTTTCTTTCTGAAACAACGTTAAGCCCATATTCTATGGGAATGCAGCCAATGAAAGAGGCAGTGACCATTTCACATGGCTTTTTTAGCTGTGATGAAGAAGGAACAGCCCAATGAAGTCCCAGAAAAAATCCTCACCAGAAAAAATTAGAAGGAGAGAATTATTAAGGAAAAAAGTGAATTCTCTGGGCTTAGAACCAGCATAGATTTTTAATAATGCTGGTTCTATATACATAAAATTCAAGCAGGCACTAAGTGCCTGGGCAGGTACACATTCCAAGATCCAATTTACTTCTTTAAGTTATTAGTGCAGATGCTTCATTTAGTTTTTAAACTTTCGGTGAAGCTGTCCATGGCAATCAACTAGGAGGATGTCAGAGGCACAAAAGAGATTTGAGCAGAACTTTTAAAAAGTAACAGTTTAGTTCAGTATTCTATAAGAAATCACATTTGCATAATTTTGAGCTAGTTCTGATCTGGAAATACTTAATCAGAGCCAAGTTTGGGTTTTCACAGGTGCCACAATGATTTTAAAGAGCCACTTTTTTAAGAAAGCGAAGAAATATTCTTCCAAATGTTAAGGTCACTGTTTCATTCTTCTGAAAATTATTTTTCCGAGGAAGGAAGGACCAGCTGGATCCAAATTGCAGTCACACATTGGTCACAGTAGTAATACCTCACCTGCCTGCCTACAACATGTATTTGCCTAGATGTGTGGGATACTGGTATCATGCGTGTCACCCATTTTTTGTGCTGCATGTGACATCGTCTCCAAGAGGTTACTTACGTTCTGGATCACTTGTTTCCTGCTCACTCTGCTCCTTGCTCTTGTAGAATGGGAATTTTCGTGAAAAGATGAAGTTCTTTTTACGCTTGTCATTGAATGACTGTGAAGGAGAAAAGGCATGGGGCAAAAACAGGGACGTCTAATTGTTGTCACACTCATGCTGACAAAACAACTAGTTTGTAAAAGTGGAGAGAACTGTAGTGACTCAAATCAGTCCAAATCAAGCGGATGGGAAGAATCACAGGTGGTGAATGGTTGTGGTGAGGCCTGCAGGTTGAAGGCAAAGCCCCTGGAGACTGGATCGATTTAATTACAGAGTCTCAAATGACAAACTTCAGCTCCTTATTTGAAAGGTATTGTGTTTGACTTGCTCACATAAAGAGCTACAGATGGCTTAGCATGCTTTGAGATCAAACCACTCATCTTTAATCACAGCAGACTGTGCACAGAATTAATGAACTGGCTGAAAAAGAATAGGCTGCAAAGAGGAAAGAAGTATTTGATTTTCTTCTAGCAGGTGTGTTAATGCAGCTCTGTGAACATTATAATCATATATGATTTCATGATTTTCATTTTCTTTATTTGTTCTCTTAATTGTCAACTTCTTAAGTGTGTTTTAATGCCTTTTTTTTTTTTTTTTTTTTTTTTTTTTTGGCAAACATTAAAAAAAATCACTTTGTTTTCTGTTTTATGTATATATTTACTCATTAGGTTCCTCTGGATATGCTTTTAATTTTATATGATTTAGAGCTGGGATTCTGCTGGTAAGCATTATTACATTGCATATTGAGCAAGACATATTGCTTTATTCCTTCAAATAGGGAATTAATATGGAGGAAAATGTCCTTTTTACATGACAAAAAGTTTGGCTTAATAGACAGTTCCAAGGGTTCATGGCATATTATGATGTAAAAGTAGTATATACCTACTATTTCAGTTACTAAATGAGGAGTTAAGGTCCTTGTGTAGTCAACTGACAGAAGCTGGCATTTCCAGAGGGAACCTATGCTGAGCTATAGATAGTGCTTAACTGAAGCTATCTGTGTTGTCTGTCAGACAATATCCTATGCTGTTTCCCATACAGAACATAAGCAAAGCTCAGACTCATGATCTTGCATGTATCACCTCCAAGAGAGAAGATACCTTCTCAGCTCATTTAAAGAAACAATCTCGTGTTTGGGATTGCTTGAACAAAAATATAACCAGTATTTGTCTCCAGATCTGAAATGGAACAGATTTAGGGTTTCAGGCTTTTTTATTATTATTATTTTATGTTATTTTATTACATTTTGGAAGGACAACATAAAATGTAGTTTAAAACGTGTATTTTTTTAACAAATGTGAAGGTAGGTAATCAAAAACTCTATTAAAATTGTTGTCTACTTGTGTCACGAAAGTTTCATGCCACTTTTACATTTCAAGCATATTTAAAGTTCAGTAACTGAAAACAAAGGAAAAAAATGCACATGTAGAATAAATGATCCATGAAAATCTCTGAGTATGTAAACATTCAATGTGAAATTAATGTGGAGGTCATGCACAAATAATCCAGACAGCATGCAATTTCAAAACAAAGCAAATATGAAAGAAAGCCAGAGGTAAAAAATGTGTACGTAGGATTAAACCAATCTGCAGACGAAAAGAGGACTGACATGCACGTTATATCACTTTAATGACCTAAGGATATAATTAAATTAAAATGTGTTTTCTGTGATAGTTTCTTTTATTTTTCCAAATAAATGAATATAGCATGTTAACATTTCCCAAGTTGTGAAAATGATGTTTGTCATGATTCATCTCAATTTGATATAATAATATTATAGGCATTGCACTTAAAAAGGAAAAAAAAAACACATAGATATATACACACTATAGCACCTAAAAAAACAAACCAAACCAAACCAAAAAAAAGCTTTTTTTTTTTTTTTAAGTGACAATCACTTCATTATCACTTCAAATTAAATAGAATGTTATCAAATGGATAGATAAATATGCTGTTTCACAGAGGTTCTATGATAAATAACCACTTGTAAATATTGTCTTTCAAGTTTTTCCCCAACAGTCTGTAGCAAAAACTCCAGAAATCCATTTGCATTGGAAGAACATAGGTTTTTTTTTTTTTTTTTTTTTTTTTTTTCAAGATTATGCATGATCTAATAGAATATTCCAAGTTAGACAATTGTGCTATACTATTATATAAACCTTTTCTCCTTTTGCAATTTCATATATTGGGTAGCTTGTTAAATGAGATATTGTTCCTTCAGTTTGGATAATCAAAATCTGGCAATTCATAGCAGGTGACTATGATGTCCAAATGTGCTGATACCATGCCAAAAAACCTTTTTCTTAAAATAATGCTGACTCAGTTTATTAATATCCACATGCAAACGTTTATGCATGTGTCAGTACTTCTACAAATTAATCAATGTGTATATTCATATTATTTACCACAAACACTACCACAGTGTAGTCATATACTATATTTAAAATAATAATAATAATAAAAACATGCAAAATATTGTAAAAGATTAACCTGTGTCTGGTAATGCAAACTTATTGAAATAATTAATCTTTACTTTTAACTGAATTGGCTTACTGAGCATTTATTTTATTGCACATAAAGTGCATGGTTTTTGCCAGAAACCTAAACCAGGAATCTGGATTTTGTTTCTGTATCCAACATAAATGTGATTAAAATCAGGTTGGCAGTCTCCACTTCAAGGATATGAAATCCTGCAAACACCCAGCAACATGGTTCTTACAGACACCATGATATATATTTGTAAAGTACAGTGGTATAGGGGGTGGCAAAGAGAAGACAGGGAGACATACAGAATAAAACCATTTTTATCAAACACACTGTGTTAAATCTAGGTTTTGTTTTGTCGAGGGAAGAATAGAAATCAGCAGTGGATACATATTTTCTTTTTTTTAGGAAGATGAGTGTGAGGAGTGGTGTTTAAACTATAAAAATGAGATGTACATTTTTGAGAGGTTTTATTTCTGCAAAATGGAAACGTTGAGACTGAATAAAATATTCTGGAGACAGTTTTCACAGGGCCTCCTTACATTGCTGAAGAGCTGTGAAAGGGCAACAAGATGACTGAGAGAGGTATTTGCCTGCATCTCTCAGCCTGTTGTAGAAGTTGCATGCAAACAGAATTGAATTTGTGATATCAAGCTTAGGCTTGATCCAACAGTATTTATGCAGGCAGAGTTTCTGAAAGTCAGTGAAAAAGTGCCTGAAAATGGGTTCCTGTGCAACTTGCAATGTCTTTGCATAAACATTGTAAAATTCTGTAGTAGCAGATAACTTGGGTATTTCAGGCACAGTTTTTTTTTTTTTTTTTTTTTTTTTTTTTTTTTTTTTTTTTTCCCAGGCATTGTATGATAGACAGCTTTTATAACTCACTCCCATGGGTTCACACAGCCTACCACTAACCAAGCAACTGGCATTAGCAAGCACTTTGTATAGACAGGTGCCTATGATATAAAAGCAGATGAAATTTTCAAGTGCTAACAACTAAACATGCAGGTCATTCTGCACAACACTAACTACGATGAATTTATTTATTTATTTAGTTCAGAAAAAGGGGGGGAGGGGGGTTGGGAAGCTTTCACCAACCTCCTGGCGTGAATTCTTATTTTGATATTTCTTAGCTATAAGCCTGTGTTTTGAAGAATCCAGAAAAAAATTGTGATCTGCATTCTTGCTTGACCAAATATCCCCAGATGACCCCAGTTTTGTACTTGTGGCTTACAAATACAGCTTTCCTCAGTTGTGACAGACATTAAGACACTGTGTGATTTTTGTTCTTAATAACTCCCCTTGGTATTGTGTGTGTGTGTCAACAACATTTTTGTATTCTAAATTTCTCTAGATGCAGCAGCCTTACAAATGTTACTCATCAGCTATTAGGATAGTGTGTTTTAAAGGAAATTTTCATGTAAAGTTGAACAAACAATCCAATTTCAGAATTTGCTTTGTAGTGGTAAACATCACAAAGAATAGTGCATCAGTAATTTGATGGGTGTACCATGCTGTAATTGTCAACCATTACATTGTTTGTTTGAGCTCCCTCCTTGTATTTTTCCCAGTACAGCTGATCCAGCCTGTACTATATTTTGTGTAGATGTGCTCTTGATAGAGGTTGTCCTCTTTGTGATTTTCAGGAGAGTGCAATATATTGGAAAAAGATTTATTCTAGTGTTCTAAAAGCTCTAAAAGCAGTTATCTAGTCTAAAAGCCATTGAAATATACCAGGAATGTTTTTTTTTTTGGTATTTCATTCAACCAATGTTAATCCTCACTCCTGAGCTGGGAACCAATGTGAGGGGATCACCTGAGGAACAACTACTCCAGAGCACTGGCTGTAAAATTATTGTATACAGAGTGCAGACAAAATTCATTTGCCATCTATTTGTAGGCAGATTTGAGGTAAGCTTTAGCTTACTTTGTATGTTACATGGTTATCTTTATCAGTTTTGTTCTGAGATTGGTCTTGATGTGTATATGAGAATGTATATGAATGTTCATTCATTTTACCGCTTATCTGCCACTTTTTCAAATTATTATTCTTCCCTTAATATCTGCTTTTGGGCTAACTTAAAAGAACAGTCATCATTAATACAGCATTTTACAAAAATCTGCATGATCTATCATCAACTGCTCTATTCTCTATTCTATGCACATTTTTCACCTTAGGGACATTCTTTTCCTCTGTTTGAACAGCACTGACATTAATAAAATTTTGGGCACTCAAGAACTGCTGTACCTACATGAACTGATAGATCCTACCACACCACAAAGTCACACTGACACCAGAAAAAAAGAGGTTTGTGCCTGAAACATAGTGTCATTTCTCTTTTCAAGTATACATATTACCTCTCTGCTTTTATAGTGAACTTTTTTCCTAGTAATCCAAAGTCCACAAGTCTCAAAAATGAATTTCTGAACAGAATCCTGTGTTAGTGTATTTTATTTTATTTTTTTCCTGTGAAAAGTGAGACATTTCTGGGTCCACACACAGAGAAAGCTCTTAATGACATCTGTGCAGACAAGCAGAAAGATAAACCAAGAAGTTGTTAGTGGCAAACCTAAGCCTGGTTGTATAGTGTCCATGCAGTATATTCCTCCAGACATCTATTTTTCATTCAGTCTGAGCACACAGTTGTATGTTGGCAAGCAACCAATGTTAACTTCTCCATATCTATCAGATGTTGGGGGCAGGATGCCCTGTTCCGTTAAGCCCAACCATATATTTTCTTAGACGTTGCAAGTATTTGCAAATAAAAATGTTTGGTCCTACAGTCATTCCTTACTGAATTTTTGCATCATGATCTGTTTTGATAACTTTGGGACTTTGGGAAACTTAGTGACAAAAGAAGCTCAGATGAAGGTATCTCTAGTTGCTCAGCTTTTCTTAGAAGCTGCAGGAAGAGTTAGATCTTGGAAATTTGAAATGAAAAAGTATGAGCTTGATTAAAAACTCCATGCTGCCTAGCTTTAAAAGGCAAGGGTAGTACTGTTTAATGTTCATAAATATGAAATTTTACTAATCTTTCTTAACACTGATTTAATGCCATTTGTCAGCCAGCAACTCAATTTTAATTCCTAAAAAACAAAGGTTGAAAACAACACCAACTACCAGGAGAAAAGAAAGACTAATAGGCTTTCAAGAAGGCATGTAAAAACAGTATTTCCAATTGTGCAAACATTTTTTTAACTTCGTGCAAGGTTTGAATTGCATTCAGAAGGGAGTACTCATCTGCTAATTTATATTGCATCAGTGTTGGCAGGATCGAAATGCCAATGTACAAAGCCTGAGTATGTGGCAGGCAAAGTCATGTGCAAGTACCTGAAGGTTGTACACAAAGAGGGGACAAAGGATTTGTTCAAGCAGCAACACTGAAATTAATAGTGTGAAAATAAGAAAGGGCAAAGCTCCTTGACAGTAAAATCAATTTGCGTATAGAATAATCTGCCCCAAGGGAAGCAGAAAAGCCGACATCATTTTTCACAATTAAAAACAAATCTACCAGTCTTAAGTACTACAGGGAGTAACACCAAAATGCTGGGGGAGAAAGGGAAAGGGGAGTGATGGGACAAGAACCAAACAGTGAGCCTCTGCCAGCTCACCTGCCTGTGCTTCTCAAGGAGCTGCTCACAGCCCAACACCATGGAGCTGGACCAGAGCCCACATGGGCTTTCATCCAGCCTGGCTCACAGGCAAGGTGAAGGCATCTTCCTCTCCTTTCTCAAGGCTGTCTCTGGAGCTAGAAAGTTGTTTGATGTTTGGCAGTGTTGTCCCAATTATTCTCTCTCTCTCTTTTTTTTTTTTTTTTTTTTTTAATTTATTTCCCTAAGTAACTTTCCCTCTTAGAGCTGATGCACTACATCAGCTATAGATCCTGCTGATAAACCTTTGTGCATGTCAACCTGTCTCTCAGCACCTTTTGTGCAACAGCAATGATGATGAGAGAGTCTCAGAGATCAACAATCATATTAGTATGGACCTGGCAGACTTTTGTGACCATCTGATTGCCTGCCCAGGCCCACAGCTTTCCACAGGGAACATTGCATTACCTCTATCAACTTGATCTTCATTCCTCAGTTTTGACCAGATATTTTCTCAAATCTTTTTCTTAACTCTGATTGCCAGTTAACTGCTGGTGCTTCCTCATATTTGCAAATGAAACCGAGGATTTTGGTCACCTCTATGCAATCTTTTGAGTTCATTCACTAATAAATAAAGCTGGAGAAGATGTTAGTTGGCTAATACATTATAAACAACACAAAACTTGCTCCTGTTTATGTGTTTGAGCTTTACAGCTAAAAAACATAAGAAATAAAGTGATAGGCAAGCAAAACCAAAGTCACTGTAAGAGACTGATGCAAGGTTTGTGCAGGGGGTGCATCTCCCACATCTTTCAGTAACGCACCTCATACTGCCAGTCTCACAGATGGAGTATCAGATTAAATGGACTTTGGATTTGACCCAGTTTGGCAGTTCCTGTGTTCCTATAACCTTCCAAACACGGCCTGTGAGTCACAAAGTCAATCACCACTAAACGGCTTGAATTTGAGTGAGCCAGAAATAAAGATGTGAAATACAGAGACTGTAACATCTTGGTGAGTGTTAATGCTTAACTCTGCTCTTCTAGAGCTCTGTGTGAACGTTTTTCTGTTTCTAATTCTTTGAGTCTACTGCCAACACTATACATTTTTACTTTCAACCACTGGACTGGAGTTCCTGAGGTGCTTTTCAGAAGAATAGCCAAATAACTATGAAATTATCTATACATACATGCAGATCTCCTACCATTTGGGAGATTCATGGCATTAGACAACAAGCTATAAAAATAGCACACATATGAAGTTAAACTCAGCACAAATTTCTGCTGGAACAGCTTAGAAGAAAAGCAATTAACTCTCAGCTGTAAACTTAGGCATTCTATATGTGCTAGCAAATTTTCACCCTCTTGTATTTAATCTGTGACCAATTTAAACTTTTTAACCCTTACGTCAGCAACTCTCCAACTTTCCTCTTACCTAAGCAGGATGGCACAGTCTTATAATGGCACAGAAAACACTCATTGATATTCTTGTTCCTGACATTGTGGCCACGTAAGAAGCAGTGTTATCTCATAAAAAAACTTCACACAATTATCAGGTTGAAAATCTATGAGATTCATGTATTTTAATTGCTCATTAACTGCAGAAATGACTCCACCATTATTTCTTTGACTGATAAGCTGCCAACAAGCAGCAATATTTTTGACCATCTGGATATCGTTCAACCCCAAAACCTTTATTCTCACATTTAAAACTCTATTTCATTAGGCTTACAAATTTCGGACATTTATAGTCTGTATTTCTCAATGAAGTGCAAAATGGATTTTTATTTTATTTTATTTTATTTGAAAGAAAATTTCCACTGGATTTTAAAAGAAAGCTATGAAAACATATTCTTCACTTCAGGTGTGTAAAAGCCTCAAATTTTACCTGACAGAGTTTTCCACAGTTCCTAGAACTGTTTCATCACTTTAAAGAAAAAAACGTGTTCCTTAAGGCATGCCTGTTCCCTGCTACAATCAACAATGCTAAAGAGGCATAAATCAAAACTGAGGACTCACTTGTTTTCCTTTATTTCTTTTTGTGACCAGGACACAACAGGCATTATTATTAAATTAATGTAAGTCTTCATAGAGTGCCTCAGGATACGCTGGAGCAACAAGACACTATACAGTTAAATTTTCCTGGCTATGTGTTGTTTTGTCAACTGAATTTAATTTGATTGCTTCAGCACACGAGTGAACTAGATGCTGATGACAGCAGTATTTCCAATGTCCCCTGCAGAAATGCTGAACAAAATGTGTTTGGCTCAAGGGGAATGAACAGGGCAGCCCAATAATATGGGCTTAGGGCAAAACAGATGTGCCTGACACCAGCTCCAGCTGTCATGAAATGTGAAGACAGGACTGTGAAGGAGGTGAAAATGTGTGGAAAGGCAAGTACAGATGGACAAATGAGCCCCATCTTTCCTCTGCTATGGGGAGGAGCAGCCTTCTCCAAGATGTGGGCTGCAGGAACAGTGCTAAGATGTAATTCTTCCATGACGCTCACTAGTACCCCCATTTCTGAGGTTGTGCAGCCTCTGGCAGAACTTAAATACAACAAAGAGAAAACTGGAAGCAAGACAGCATCAGAACAACACAAAGAGCTTACTGCTCCTCTGCCCTGCGCTGGACAGCTTCACACCAAATTTTTGAAGAGCAGCTTCAGACCTACTAATGCCTTGTGCCAATAAAAAGTCTTTGTGCAGGAAATATCTCTGCTCAGCAATTTTCTTCTAATACTTTCCACCAGCCTTTTTTTGGCTCCTTATGAAGACCTACCCAGAGGTCTTATGGGTTGTAAGAGGAATTTTTGCAACATGGTTTCACATGACTTTTTTATTCTTGTCATTCATTTCCATTTTGTCACAGAGGAAGCATTCTTGAATGCTCGCTGAAGAGTAACAACTAAAATTCAATATTGCAGAAACAATGGTTTTATAAAAGATTTTATGTCAATTAGTAACGGAGCTATAAACTCAGAAATTTTATGACATGACTGATTTCCAAAGCTTATTTTAAGAAGCAAACATGAAAATTTGTTCTTATTCTCTGGTTACAGCAAAGCAAATTTCAATCATTCTAAGATGGGGGAGTGTACAGTAAAATACTGATTCACAGCTCCTAAAAGAAATGACATGCAGAATGATTTTCTATAAAAAGCTCAGTTCTGAGTAGAAGGGGGTTTTCTCGTCTGTAGATTTTTCCACCTATAGCTCTACAATTAAAGAAGCGGCTGGATGGCCGGGCCCAGAGGGTCTTAGTGAATGGAGTCAAATCCAGTTGGAGGCTGGCCACTAGTGGAGTCCCCCAGGGCTCGGTACTGGGGCCAGTCCTCTTTAACATCTTCATCGATGATCTGGATGAGGGGATCGAGTGCACCCTCAGTAAGTTTGCAGACGACACCAAGTTAGGTGCGTGTGTCGACCTGCTCAAGGGTAGGAAAGTGCTGCAAGATGATCTGGATAGGCTGGACCGATGGGCCAAGGCCAACGGTATGAAGTTCAACAAGGCCAAGTGCCGGGTTCTGCACCTGGGGCACAACAACCCCAAACAGAGCTACAGGCTGGGAGATGTGTGGATAGAAAGCTGCCTGGCAGAGAAGGACCTGGGAGTTTTGGTTGGTAGTCGGCTGAATATGAGCCAGCAGTGTGCTCAGGTGGCCAAGAAGGCCAACAGCATCCTGGCTTGCATAAGAAACAGCATGGCCAGCAGGTCCAGGGAAGGGATTGTCCCCCTGTACTCGGCTCTGATGAGGCCGCACCTCGAGTAGTGTGTTCAGTTTTGGGCCCCTCACTACAAGAAGGACATGGAGGTCCTTGAGCGAGTCCAGAGAAGGGCTACGAAGCTGGTGAAGGGTCTGGAGAACAAGGCTTATGAGGAGCGGCTGAGGGAGCTGGGACTGTTTAGCCTGGAGAAGAGGAGGCTCAGTGGCAACCTTATCGCACTCCACAGGTACCTGAAAGGAGGCTGTAGCGAGGTGGCGGTTGGTCTATTCTCCCACGTGCCTGGTGACAGGACGAGGGGGAATGGGCTAAAGTTGTGCCAGGGGAGGTTTAGGTTGAATATTAGGAAGAACTTCTTTACAGAAAGGGTTGTTAGTCACTGGAATAGGCTGCCCAGGGAAGTGGTTGAGTCACCATCCCTGGAGGTCTTTAAAAGACGGTTAGATGTAGAGCTTAGGGATCTGGTTTAGGGGATGATTTGTTAGTGTTAGGTCAGAGGTTGGACTCGGCGATCTTGTAGGTCTCTTCCAACCTAGACATTCTGTGATTCTGTGAAGTTCAGGATCCTGCACTATCTTTGCAGCAACAGCATAGTTTTTATTTACACCACAGGACCTATATGCTGGGCTGAGCAGGGAGCTTACCCCTATGTATTTCTAGATAGCTTCATCTAATGGACCCAAACGTATCCAAGCATTTATATTTTACACTTGGAAAAGTGGTGCCAGAAGACTTTATGCAGACTAACTGTTATCACAGAATCACAGAATTGTAGGGGTTGGAAGGGACCTTGAAAGATCACTGGATCCAACCCCCCTGCCAAAGCAGGTTCCTCAGAGCAGGCTGCCCAGGTAGGCATCCAGATGGGCCTCGAATATCTCCAGAGAAGGAGAATCCACAGCCTCCCTGGGCAGCCTGTTCCAGTGCTCCATCACCCTCACTGTGAAGAAGTTCTTTTGCACGTTGGTGCGGAACTTCCTGTGATCCATGTTGTGGCCGTTGCCCCTTGTCTTGTCCCCACAAACCACTGAAAAGAGGTTGGCCAAATCCCTATGTCTCCAACACTTAAAATACTTGTAAACATTGATAAGATCCCCTCTCAGTCTTCTTTTCTCCAGGCTGAACAGACCCAGGTGTCTCAGCCTTGCTTCATAGGAAAGATACTCCAGCCCCTGTATCATCTTTGTGGCCCTCCGCTGGACTCCTTCCAGGAGATCCCTGTCTTTTTTGTACCAGGGAGCCCAGATCTGGACACAGTACTCCAGGTGAGGCCTGACCAGGGCAGAGTAGAGGGGGAGGTTCACCTCACTTGACCTGCTGGCCACACCCCTTTTAATGCACGCCAGGATCCCATTGGCCCTCTTGGCCATGAGGGCACACTGCTGGCTCATCGTCAACTTGTTGTCCACCAGGACCCCCAGGTCCTTCTCCTCAGAGCTCCTCTCCAGCAGGTCACCCCCCAGCCTGTATTGATACTTCTGGTTGTTTCTCCCAGGTGCAGGACTCTACACTTGCTCTTACTAAACCTCATTTTGTTTCTTCCTGCCCAGGTTATTAGTACCTCTTTTTTATTAGGTTATTAGAACTTTTTTTTTTTTTTTTTTTTTTTAATTGCAGCTACTACTGCAAAGATCAGTCCCGAAGAAATGGCTTAGATGGCTGTTAGCTCTGAAACTGCATAGTCTGGATATGGCCCTGTGGTCCTTAACTTTATATTATTATATCTCATCAAGGTTAAATGGATAAGGCTGTCATTCCTTGTCATGCCACAGCCTCATGGAGAACTGAAGAGTGATAAATGTCTCACTGTGCATAATGGCCTCTCTGTGTTTTTGAAGGGGCACCCAGCTAAGGCTCACAGAAACAAAATTTATTGCATCTGACTTTGAACATGTACACTGTAGGTGCCTGTGGCAAAGGTAGTGACCTCAGGCTCACTTCAGGCAGTCATTAAACACATCTCTTTCAGGCAGCAGAGATAGGCTTTTATTATGGTATTCATTATGTTATTTTTGAGGTGGAGAAATATTAATTTATGAGACAGCAAATTCATTTTATATAAAGATCAGCTAATATTTTACAATGTTTATATAATTGTCCCAGCATCATGTGTAACTAATACTTCTGCAGGAAGTCATATTTAAGACTTTCTAGACATGCAGGTAAAATTTTCTGATGGGTAAAAGCCAAGCTAAAACATTATGACCCATCTCTGCATGTGCTATTTACATCTTTTCTGGAAGTTTATAAATGCCTAATCAGAGCATATTTTAGCTAGAAATTATGACCTTAAGCAAATTTTTAATACCAGTAGGTATCCAGTAACTGTTTGGCACTGAGACAACAAAACATTTTTATTTGGGGAAAATTGTGTTTGTTGGAGTGTTATTGAAGACCCATTTTGTTTATACAGTCAGGGCCACACTGTAGCATTCTGGACGCTAAATGTTATGAGGAACGATAAGTTATTAGGAATCAGATCAGCTCATAACATTTTTTTTTTTTTTTTTTTTTTTTAAATAGAGTTGAAGAAATCTAACAGTCCTTAGCAAATACATATACTAGGGTTCAGGCCAGCATCTCTACTGCATTTAATGGGAAAGTTTCTTGCCTTCAGCACACTGGAAACATGACATAATGGACCTAAAACAGAAAACTAAATCAATTGATACTGCAAGTGGAAGCAGCACCAAGGAATGGAATAACAAACTAACAAAATACCCTAAAATTTAGTTACACATCAAAGTTGGACTTTAAATTTCAAATGGTCAGAATTAGTCAGAATTGACAGAAAAGGCCTTACAAGAAAACTGTAATCTCCTACAGCCTTCTGCTAACAAAGGATTATCTACATTTTAACAAAGGCTAGCAAAAAAAAAATTGGACTGAACTAAAGTGCTTTGACAGTCATAGAGCAGAATAAGAAGCAGAATCATGAATTTTCATGATCTCATCTGGGATCACATTAGTGGAACATACATCTGCAGGACAAGGAGGTTCAGTAAATGCCCACAGCTCCTGGTCCTTGCCAGGGCTATGCTGCAGGCTTGTCTGTGCCCTGTGTCCATCCCACCTTGCCTTGCTGATTTGGTGTCTGCGCTCAATTTTGGACATGGAAAGTCAATATGGACTTTCTGGGAGCCACAGGGCTGTGGACCAACCTGGTTTGTTGCCACCAGATTTGATGTTCATGCTGTGGGACTGCCTTGAGTCCCCATGGAGCACCTTTCTCCTGATGCACCTTGCCACCATCCGTCCTTTGCTGTACCCAGGTTTTTGTGCTCCAGATGATATCCTTGGTAGCTGAGATCTGACTACAGCTCACTCTGCCCTCTTTAGCACAATCTTTAAAAATAGCAGTAAGTATAGAAATAGAACAGCAATACTGCAGCTGCATTATTCACTGGCTGCTCCTTGAAAATTAAATCTAAAAAAAATATAAAAGTACTGGATTATGTAGGCTAAAAACAGACACAGACAGACTGCTGCTAGGCACCTTGCTCCCAGGCATATGTACCTCAAATTTCTGAAGATTACAGCTATACAAATCAATGCTCCTTTTTTAGGCAGTGGTTGGAATACCAGTTGGAGATCAAGTTTTAGCTGAACTGAGCACTTACTCTAGTAAGAGTGCTCAGATTTCTTTGAATAACACCCCACAGGCAGCCTTCCCCATTAGAAAGAAACAAGAAATCAGAAAGACTGATGGAGCAGAGAGAAGTCAGGCCAGATTGGCAAGAAAAGGTAAATCTGTCTGAGACTGAGAATAAAGAATTTCTAATTGTGTGTCAGTGCCAACGCCACCTTCAGTAACCCTCCTTCATATCATCCTTGCAGGTAGGAGTATAGTGCTTCATTTTTGTTCAACCTCTCTTCTTAGTAAATCCCTCCACCTGTGATCCCACACGTTCTGTTGTTTGACACGTCCATTGTCTCTTCCTCAGCAGCTGTTGCTTTTTTTCTGACCACCAAATTTAGAGGAGGAAAAAAAAGGCAGACTCCCTCCTTTTTTCATACACGTACAGATATACAAACACATCAAGGTGTACAGAAACATTATTTCCAATCAAGCATCTCTCCTTTCACTACCATTTAGCGGCTGACTTGAGGGTATTCCAAAAACAAACATGAGGAAGCAATTGTGTGGATTATTTTATAAGGAAAACCTGTGGGTCAATGTGTACACTTTTTTTTGGGCTATGTTGAAGGATCTACTCTTTCTGTGTCAGTGCCATGCAACCCACTGGCAAGTGTGTGTTACCAGGCTTTGTGTATCAGCAGTGAGCTCCATAGAAGACACAGGTTTTCAAACATGCTCAGACTGCAGGTTTTGTTCTGTTTCTAGTATTGTCTCAGTGCCAAACATTTTAGCAAATCCATTTGTAACGTCAAATATTTTTAGAGGAGGAATGCAAAGAAAAGTTGGTAAAAATACACTATGTGGAACACTTTCTGATTATGGACAGTTTCTCCATAGAAGTGTTGGAACTCAGAAAACTTAAGCCTAGTAAAACACTGATATATGTTTGAAATTATCTTCAATAGGCAGAGAGAGGGTGGAGACTCTAAAACATCGTTACACTTCCTAATTTCTGAAAAGTAGGAATTTGTTTGAGAAACTGTGAAACTCTAGGAGTTTCAACATTTCTAATGATGAGGACAGTGAAGCACTGGAGTGGACTGTTTGGGTAGAATGCAAAGTTTTTCTCATGGCAGGTCTTTAAACAGAGATAAGACAAATCTGTAAGACCAGAGGAAGGTACAGAATATAGTCTCATGGCAAGACTTAGACTTAGTGACTGCCTGAGGTTCCTTACAGACCAGTTTTTCTCTGGTTTGATAACTAGGGCTGAAAATGATATGAATTTCCAGAGTGTATATATATGTGTATATATATATATATATATATATATATATATTCCTCAACTTCTTAATAAATTGTCAAAATATGTTCTATTTATCAAGTCCTGACAGTAACTGGATTTTGACAGTTTGGAAAAAAGGCACATTGAGTATGCAGAGGGTTTTATTTACACCACAATACTGAATTTGCTATCTAAGTCGAGCTTAGCTTTTCCCCTTCATGTCTCAGTACAGTGTTACTAAAATGACAATAAAGCAAGAGGATGACCTTACAATGCAGGCAGGGCTGTGGGATCTGTAAACAGAATCTGCTCATAAGAAATATTATTAAATGCCTTCAAGCTTCTGACTGTTACAATAAATACTTCCAGAGGTATTTGGAGAGGCAGGCTGAGTGTAAGGTGGGTGATTTTTCTGTAATATCAAAAGCACTGTGAATGCACTATGGAAACAGGAAAGGCTGATGCATACTGATGGAGTAATATGGTGTGGGTCACAGCCCAGAGCTGTTGGGAAGAGATTTTGGAGGGATGGGACAGGCCCCTTTATTGGCAGACATCTCATCCTCATTGGGCACCCATACAGAAAGACTGCACAGTTATCATGGACTGAACTCCTCCAGGCACCCTGACACACATATTAAAAGCTGAGAGACTGGAAGAGGCATGAGATTTGTTTCTTTGGGAAATAAAATTGGTTATTTATCAATAAAAACATTCTGGAGTCACTGGCCAATTAAGGGGTGAAATGAAAAGGCATATGGTATAAAAAAGTTTTCTATTTAACTTTTTTTTCTGTTTTACCTAAACATTATGCTTCAAGATAATGCAATACTTCTCTGGGACAAGAAACATCCATGAATATTAGAAAAAAGAGAGATGTTGATAAAGGTCTTTCCAAGAGCCACAGTTTCTGCTACAAAAATATTTTAAAGAGACAGTCAAGAAAGTGTATACAATCTGACAGTGAGAACAGCAAGAGAGATGCTATTTCTGCCTCCTGAAAGACTGTTTGTAATTACAATAGTTAAGAAAAAAGTAGATTACTGGCTTGTCTCTTTCTCCTCTGTAATATTTCTGTCATTGTTTGGCATTCTTTTGATTCAGTAAAAATCTGAAAAGCCCTCAGCCACTGTAGGTTTTATGATTAATAAAACAAAGCCTGCTCTTGCTAAGCCTGAATCTTGTGGTAGGCATAATTACTAAGATTTCAGTATGCTGCTTTGATAGATACATAACCCTGCTCATGGCTACTAACGTGGTCTGTGCCTTCTGGTGCAAAGGTGAGCATCTAAAGATCTTGAGTTCAGCATAGCATAAACAATACTTTTTAATTAAGTTTGTGCTCACATAACTCCAGTAGCTTCCTTCAACATAAACATTTTATATAAACCTCTGTGCTGCTCCATTTTCCATTGGTTATCCATGAACCAGTTGGCCCCATAGACTGAGAGAGCAAATGTTTAGGAAATTAACTATTTTAATTTAAATTCATTTGTGATTTTTCAAGTTTGAAACTTTAAGGTAACTAGTATCCTGGAAATGCTGCCCTTAGCTGTGCTAATACAGAGCAGCCTTTGGGAATTTGACAGATGGCCTGGTTGTTTTGATATGACACCCATGGTTTTTAACAACTGGAAAAAATTGTGAAGGTCATTGCTTCATTATATAGATGAAGCTAGAGACTGAACTTGGTCAACCCAACTGAGGCACAATCAGCACTTGTTTAAATGAAGCTATTTATACCAGTCTTGTATTATTTTCCTTATTATGTAGGTGGTGGCATTTCTGACTGTTTTGAGATCTGTAAAAACCTTAGTAGGATCTAGGAACCTGATGATTTTTTTTTTTTTTTTTTTTTTTTTTAATTTAACATAAGCTGTACTAATGTTTCATTTGCTGCTTATACAATAAATGATATATCTGAAATTGAACAAGTAAGTTTCTTTTGCTCTAGGTGAAAGGATTAGAAAATAAGACTTACAAGGAGCAGCTGAGAGAATTCAAGTCTATTTGTTTGGAGAAGAGGAGACTGAGGGGAAACCTGATCGCTCTCTATGACTAACCGAAAGGAGGTTGCAGTGAGTTGGGTGTCAGTCTCTCTTCTCAGGTGACAAGTGATAGGATACAAGAAAATGGTCTCAAGTTATACCAAGGGAAGTTTAGATAGGACATTAGGAAAAATTTCTTCCTGAAACACTGGTCAAGCACTGGAAAAGGCTGCCCGGGGAAGTGGTGGAGTCCCCATCCCTGGAGGTATTTAAGAGGGGTGGACGTGGCCCTAAGAGACATGGTTTAGTGATGAGACTTGGTAGGTCAGGTGGATGGATGGCCTTGGTGATACTTGGTGATCTTGAAGATCTTTTCCAACCTAAATGATTTTATGAAAAGTAGACATGTTGGGTTAAGCCAACAGAGATCTAGTTAGCCCAGTAACTTTTTCTGAAGTCCAATAACAGGTTTAAAAGAAAAAGCAAAAGAAGCATTATTTTCCCCTCTTATAACCTCCCTGCTTCATGAAATGAACAATTAGTATGTTCTGAGCTACTTGAACACAGAGTTGAAAGTTGTCACTAGATCCACTGCTTGAAAATTTATCCTTTTTAACTTATTTATGCTTTATACATAATCTTGTTGTGATGGGCATCAGAATTTAATTTTACATTGTACAGAAAGGTTCAAAGGCCTAATTTAAACTCAAGACCTTAAGATTTCACTAGCGCTCCATAACTGAGTTTCACATTCCCTCTTTTTGTATCCATCCTGAATTTTTATGTTTTTTAATCCACAAGCCATGGACTGGAGGGTTCTAATGAAATGAATTGAAAGTGGTATAAATATTCTAAATCATACTTAAAACAAACAAACAAACAAATAACAACAACAAAAAAACTAGTAACTTTTTATATGAAGTAACACACAAGTTTGATTAGAAAAAGAGGAACTTTGGGGCCTTTGAAGAGGTTATCCTCTAGCTATCCCTAACTTAACAAGTTTATCAACTGTATTGCTGAGTGCTTAAACACCTTTTTAATGAGATACAGGAACCCAACCAACTACAAATGTCACACCGTCTATAATACTGTGTTTGTATCTTATCTCTGAATATGGGATTAAAAATAAGGTACAAACAAATGAAAATGCGTAAGACTTGAAACTGGTAGAATATCCAGACAGTTCATATTTTAAAAATCACAGAGAGAATTTAGCTCAAATAATTTTTTTCACTATCTCATATATATATAAAAAAAATCTTCTGTGGCTTATTAGCTCTTAAGCATTGCTTCTATAATGGAAGAAAGTATCTGGGGCTAGCAAGATGATTCATATAAAAACACAATACTATGAACCTTCTACCTGCGCAAAATTTTGAAGCGGTTTCTGTATTCAGTTTTTTTTTTTTTTTTTTTTTTTTTTTTTTTTAAGTTTCCATGCTTATCTCCTGGCCAAATTTAGAAACATCATATGAAATGCTATTCTCCCAATTTCATCTTTAGGGTAAATTAAACTGGAATGAAATTTCTCTCACTTGCCTACGTGGTCATGTACGTATGAGCTCATAGGTGCAACAGACACCCATAAGCCCATTCCTATCTGAATTTTAGTTTGATTTCCAAACAGAAGAGTTCTCCTGGGCTTACAGCTTTATCTGAGCTGAATTTCTTCTAGATAAAAAAAAGTAAAACATGCCCTCTTAGACAGCTTATGTCACTTCTTCATGAACAATGCAACCACCACATTTTACATGATGATGCTTAAGTTAACTGTGGACACTTCTTCCCTTATGCTTTTTTTCAAATACAAGCCTACGTTATCTTTTCCCAAAAAGTCTCGATTTATTTTTTTATTATTATTATTTTTTTTTTTTATAGACAAAAGCAAATTTTAGCAAATACTAACAATGGAAAGTATGTTCCCAAAAGGATACAACAGTCTTGATCTGTAATTATGCAATTTATGTATACTGAAACAAACATTGATACGAAGAGCTAGAAGATTAATGTTACACTGATGACAAAAATGGAAAAACAATTTGGGGAATCAAGAGGTAATTAAAATCTTGACAGACTCACTTGAATAAGGACCATTATTTATATGAATGAATTATTCCCCTGAGATTTTGATTATACACAAGAAATAGGCATTTAACAAGTGATTTCATTGGCAATATAAAGCGTATTATCTCCCCAAATAAATGAGAAAGTTAATTTAATGGGTTGCAGGGAGTGGCCATTTCAAATTTAAAAATGTAGTTCTGACTCCTGAAGAAACACGATGAGATAAAGAAGTCCTCTGACAATGCTGTCTATTAAGTATTTTATAGCAAGTTACCTGCATATGCAAATAATACACAGAGCATGAATTATGATTCCATGCACCTTATAGATCTGGAAAATTTGTTGCCATCAATGCAATTATTCTATGTTATTCTGCATTAAACTCAGGAACTGTTGTGCATGGCAATAAGGGAAGTATTTGCAAATTGCAACTCTGAAATATTATTTTGCTGGCATTTAGAGGCTTTGGATGCAATGTGCTAGGAACCACATATCAGCGAGAGGAACTTCTCGTCCTGCTGATCTGTTATAGTCTGAAGTGCAAGGACAGGATAAAATGGGGAAAAAAAAGTATTTTTATCCCTATTACGGAGTGAAAATGAAGCAAGAAGAGATTAAGAATGAGAATTTCAAACTAGGTAGAAGACCACAAGAACCACATGTCTGGAAGGGACCTACTGAACCGCTTAGTTTTTGTTCCTTTACTTTTGTTCCTACCTATAACTGTGTCTTCTCATCATTCAGTTTTGACCCTGCATTGTGTTTTCTGGAGCCAAATGGGACTTCTTTTTGTGGCTTCAGAAGTACTGTCTTGGTTTGATCACTGAAGCCCTCAGTTGTAAATCCCATGCGCATCAACTTTTGTTTCAAAATCAAATCCCTACAAAAGTAATACGAAGTGAATATTCTACTGCTAAAACGTAAGCTATACTTAAACAGTAAAATATATCTCCACAGCCAGTACTGTGGTCACTTTTCCCATTCAAACTCTTGTCAGCCAGATGGTAATGAGTAGCGCATTAAATATCAGACTAGTGAAAACAGGCAGCTGCTGGCCACAATAAAGCAATGCTGAAGAGTGATAATAGCAGAAACACTGATCTGGCCAGGTAGGGCTGGAGGGAAGATACTTGGAGATTTGGTGTTGGCTAGCCCACTGTGCTTGCTGTGAAACACACCTGTGTTCAATGTCGGTCACAACTGCCAAAGCAGAATGTCCCAAAACCTAAATTTTGCATTCAGGACTCTAACATTCAACCTTTCTTTTGAGATGTAACAGCTTTTGAAAACAGGAAATTTATATTTCCTGTCCTGTTCCATTAAACATATATCCATATGAATTTATTTTTAAAATCTATCATCATATTATATTTCTGTCTATATTTCACTATGTTGCAGGCTTTTGTTGCAACAACCTCAATATTTCTTATACTGCTGAAATTTTCTCTACTCTGAAACGTATGAGTACAAAGTGCAACTTCAAGAGGTTTTGTTATTTACATACCCCTTTTGCATCAATTACACCAGGCTTTGCATTGAATTTCACCGTCTTCAAACGGGCACGCTCCTTTCTTTCAACTCTGTGGAAAAGAAAACATGAATAAAGAATCACATGTTGATTGGAGCAGTGTTTTGTAGGATGCATTTGATATCTGATCTCCTAAGACCTCTGGTGGGTTATTATGTGTGAACAGAACATCTAAAGCAAATTTTACAAATTGGGAGAGATGTCAGGTCACTTCCTCAGCCAAGTAGCACTTTGCTGGCAAACACAGGACTGACTTTAAGGAGCCTTATCTTTCTTACACCAGCAGAACAGCACTCTCTCCCAACACACATGGAGTTGTGGTAAAAGTGCATTAAGGATTTACCTTCTCTGGTTTAAGCTGTCCAGAAATTAGGCAATATTTCTGTGGTCAGAGGAACAAAAGAGGGACAGACAGAGAATAAGCCATTCACCTCAGTGTTCTCAGATGTGTACTTTGGGGTACAACAAATTTCTCTCTATGAAGCCACCTTTTTCTTTCCCTATAGAGGGAGCTTTGATCCCTAGTTTACAGAAAGGATGAATATTTAGATTGTCCAAATAAGGCAAAGTGAGCCCAATCTATTAAAAAAAAAATACACCATAGTTTCAGGCTCAGAGCTTAAAAGTTATCTTAAAATACCTTACAAAACAACATGTGACACATAGCAGTGGTGAACAGTACCTAAACTCATGGCAAATGCAGTCTGAAAAGGACAAAGTTTCACCTGATAATTAAAATGTAAGAAATCAGAGTTGTAAATACTCTTCTCTCTCCCTACACCTCATTTTCCATTTGCTTTCTGGAATGCCCTCCCCCACCCCAACTGCCACCTTCACCACAGCTGAAAACACATTCAGTAATAAAAGTGGATAGGTTTTAATGGTTTTAACAAGTTTACTCAGCTGACTGAGGTGGTTAGGTAAGTGCTGTAGCAGGTCTGCTGGTGCAGACTGGAAGAGGGGAAAGGGGATGCTCCTTTCCTTATTCTTTGGAGCAATCTTTACCTTGAATCTCCAAGAATAACAGAAAATTTCGTTCTAAACTGAGCAGGAGAGGTAACTAGAAGCTTAGATATTTTAAGTTTTCTCGAATTATCCCAAAGTCATAAAACAGCATTCACTATACACAGGCAGTTGGTCTGCCCATAGTTTTGTAGAGCCCTTTACACATGTTTAAATATTTGGTTCTTCATTCCAGGTTTTACAATACCATAGATTTTTTTTTTAAATGTCTTGTCATCAGGTTGCTTTGGAGAATGAATGCAGGTTCAGTGAAGTAATTTTGAAGATGTTGTCCCTGGAAACTTTTTCTTGTTTTAAAGGCCTTATTCTAAATTTGTCTTTTGACAGATGGAGGTGCTCTATTTGTTGCAATATCCAAGTGTAGAGAAACTTGTTTTTCTTCAAGGTTTTGATTATTTAAAATTACACAGTTTGTTCAAATTAGCACATTTGAGGAGAGGTACAAATGATTTGGGGCAGAAGAACTATTTTCAGCCACTTTAAAACACTGTGAAATGGGGAGGTGGTCCTTTTAAACTATGCCCTACATGCCAGCAGATGAATGAAAAGAAATTGTTTTGATTTATTTCAGTGAAGTAGGTGGATTCTGAGGACAAAAATGTGCAGGTACTAATAAAAAAGTGTGGTCAAGGAGGAGAGGACACAAATGATATATTTCAGTTTCTCTGATCTAGTTTCAGTTTGGTCCCATGAACTGTCCACCCATTAACAGAGAGATGCATTGGGTGAGTTTAACTTCAAGATCAGTTTAACACAAATGAATCTAACATCAATAATTAAGACAGCTGCATGAGACAAACCAAAGTGCAGAAAGGGAAGGCAAAAAGGGCATTAGCGTTGACAGATCTTCCCTGATCTGAAACAAAAAAATAGAGCAGACAGTCCATGTGTGCCCACCTCATAGGACTGAAGAGCCCAAACTGCAGTGTGGTATAACCCACAATTTGTCTCTGTCCTTACAGTTCTGGTAGCTGTATATTTAAAGGAAATTGAAAAGCTTCAATGAAAAGCCTAAACAATTATTTGATCTTACTATCTCCTGATTCAATACAGTTTGAGAGAGGAGATTTTACTTTGTATATGCAGTACCTTCAGAGTGAGAAAATAATGAGATCTAAAAAATTCTCTTCAGGAGAGAAAAAAATCAAAATCATTGGCCATAATCTGATGCCTGATGAATCCAGATTAGAGAAAACACACAGTTTACTTTTTAATGGTTTAGAACTTTAGACACCAAAATAATAAAGAAGAGGTAAGTGTGGTATCTTGATCCAGACTAGGCAAACGCAAATTCCAGGCCCTGTGTAGAGGGGAAAAAAAAAAAGAGAGACATTGTTCCTTTTGTGTCCCTAAATATTATGGGTCAATATCCAGAGTTTCCATTATTTAATGAATGAGCCTTATTTTAAAAACATGTTATTGAACATTAAAATCTACTAGAAGACTGAGATATATGCAGTAAAAATTTAATCTGTAGGAAAACTATGTATTTGAAAGTTCACTATTACTACAAGATTTAGAATGTTATACATTAAACCTTTTAACACTATATTCTTAAATAATACCTGTAATTAAAAAAAACAGTCTCTGAAAGGGTGAGCTGTTCCCCAGACAAAACCAAACCCCAAGAAAAACAGGTGGAAAGAGAAATATGCAGAAAATAAAGCTATTCTTGTCCTAACTTGACTTGAATAATGTGGTCATTACTATAAAAGTGGCATTTACTACCTTTGCAAAATCATCTACAGGATCTATCATTTACTGGTCCAAGCAAAAAAATCCGATCATCTGCCTGTAATTGAAACTCTGTTTGCTTAAGCTTATGAATTGCTCTAGGAAATCCAAGTCAAATCCTGCAAAGCTAGCTTATAAGAGCTCAATGTTGTATTTTTATTAGATAATAAATAGCTAGGGGAAAAAAAGAGGTTTATTATATCCTCCAAATTGGTCCAAATATGACCCTTTTTCTAACTTTCACAGTTTCCCATAAAGGACATTAAAATATATTCTCTCAAATCTCTTGGTTTCCAAGTCTAAATAGCAAGATTACCTAGTTCCTGGTAACAATTTTTTTAAAATAAAAGCTCTCATCTCTTGATAGAATGATAATTAGCACAACATGTTTTCCTTTGTCTGAGTGGGTTTATACATTTCCTACTGAAACAGTGAATGCTGGTTACTATAGTTACAGTTTAAATTTAGAATAAATGCATTTCTCTGGAAGTGTGGAATATTCACATGGAAACAGCTCAAATGCAGCTTTCAAATTAAATCTGTGTTATTAAAAACACATGAACAATCTTAAAGTTAAACTAGCAGATGAAGTCCCTTGATAGTAAGAAATGAAGACTTGAGGCTGTGTAATTGCCTAAATAGGATGGATGCCTTCTGAGAAAATAATTACCTCAAATGAACACAGTATTCTACTTGTTAATCTATGTTAACATTTACGCTCATTCCAGTCCTGTCTAACTTCCTAAAACATCTGCTTTTAACGTCATTTCTTATTCACTGCATAAAGAAATTTGGAAATTAACCCTGAAGAGTGGATCTTATTTATGAAATTCTTCATAATTGCATTAGCAGTCAAGGAGGAATGGTTGCTCTCTACAGGCATACAAGACAGATGAGGAACTGCAGAAACATTCTGCATTGCTTCTAGTAGTGCATAAATAATATCATTAAGTGCCATTAATCCTCCTGGCAAGTGTAACAACAGCGTTCACACATGCTTATAATGCCTGCTGAATATTACAAGCATTTCATAATCTACAAACTGTATTGAGGATAGCATACAGTGTTCTCCAATTTTCCTGACACTTTTCATAATAGAAATGTTTTCAGTTACTTGTTATTCAGCTGAACAGTAAACTTCCAAGCCAAAATTTCACGCATCTCAGGGTGATTACAGTACTGCTGCTGCCCAAAGTGTCAATGAAATGGGTTAGCTGTCAAAGAAAAGCTGGAAGAAAATAAATGGTTTCACCCGGGATATAAAATTATTTTAAAGCACTTTGGCTCAGGTGCTCTACTGCCTTCATGTATTGGGTGAGGGACTTGAAGTGGGACAAGATGTTGCTCTGGTGTAAGGAATAAACCTCACTTTTTCCTTTAGGAACCCTCCAATATCCAAATGTCTGAAAAGCTTTTTTTCTTTGAATGCTCTGGAGAAATCTATTAGAAATTGGTTCTCCAGAGATTCTGTCTTTGAGGTGGCCAGAGTGTAGTCTGCAGTGAACAAAGATGATTCTATAATTTCTCATCAGAGCTACTGGGACATTTTTGCCATAGACAGAGGCAAAAAATGGACTAAAAATTGTTGTGAATGACAGAAAATAAAAAATACTGAATATCAGTTTTGCATGCATCATTGATCCAGCTGTTTAAATATATATTTTAATTAACTTTTAAAAGGAAAATTAATTCAAGCATTTTTAGTACTTTTTTGAATCTTTATTTTTTCAATCACTATATTTTAACAAAAATAAATGAGTCATCTTAACCCCAAGAAAAAGAGGAGGTTAGACACAAAGGGTGTTTCACAGTAGCTGACATTGTAAAGAATTTAGGCATTCACACTTCTCCATTTTTTTAGCTGATAGTACAGCCACCATCCCTTGGACAATGTTTTGAACAATCAGCTGAGGAAACTGCTTTTAAAGTAAGAAAAGCTTCACTTTAAACTGTATTCTGTAAACTGGATTATAAAGGGATTGAGCAAAAAATTAAGTGAAGGGGAAAGATTTCCCTCTGCCAAATTCTGCAGAGACACGATTTTGTACACAAAGATTGCATGACATACATTGATCCCATGCCCCTTTCTATTTATAAATCTGTTTGGTAGAACTATGCTTACAGGTTTGAGGAAAGCAAGGACACAACTTCAAAAACTACTTTTTTTTAGCAAAAGTCCCATTTTAAGAATTGTCTGGGGGTCACTGAGGCTCAATGAGGTTTCAAGAGATGTTCAAAAACGTGATTTGGGAGCTGAAAATCTCTGAGCCTCAGATGGAGACAGCCTCATCAAGCACAACTGATGAGGACTGCATCTCCTGCTTTCCACCTGCTCTCCAAGTGTAGCTCCCTGCAGAAACATTACGGTGTACAGTGAAATGGTCTAAGACCATCTGAGATCTGGGGCAGATGGAGTATATCCTGTGTACTTGTTTTCTTCAGGGATGCTCATTCATGCAAGTTTCTTCCCCTACCAAAAAAAAAACAACAAAAAAAAAAACGATAAGTTGGGGTAAAAAAACTTATAAGCTGTCCCAACCTACTCCATCACTACTTGTGCAACTATAGGGAGATTTAAATCTCATTAAACTCAAGGGGAAATAAGTTTTTGAGAGTGAAGTATGGCATCACTGTCTGTTGTTGCTACACTGGCATCCAGGGCATCTGTACTCTCAGGAGGATCTTTATATTTCTGCTTTGTTTGCTTAGGCTCCTTGTGTGATGATTTACTGTCTAATATGGAGGAACTAGTAGAAGGACAATAGTCTAAAATCACTTCCTCCAGCCTTTTGAGTGACCAGGGTGAGGTAAGATATGGCCTTCCACCTGGCTTCACAACTTTGAAACTTCTCATGGTAGGAGACACTTTATATATTTTCTCTCTCTCTCATTTTTTTTTTTTTTTTTTTTTTTTTTTTTCCCACTTATGATTGGGATTCATTCTCCTTTTCCCCTGTATGGCTAAAGGAATGGAGAAGTATATTCAAAATATACCTCAGACTTCAGTATTTCCTCACTAGCAAGTTCAAGACTTTAGTTCCTTAAGATGCTGTTCCCTTCTGACTCATTTTCTGAGGAACTTACTACTGGGATGCAACACATAAAGGCATTGCAATGTCTAAACACCTTTTATGTCTCTTGAAAAGAGGATTTTTCACAATGAGACTTTCCGATATTTTTGTGCACTGCAAACAAGAAGAAATTGAGTAAACCTCAACTGAACATGAACTGTGAACCTTTATTGTTGGGTATTAATGGACCACTGGGAACTTTGTCACTGCCTTTGTAAAAGCACTTATCATCTTCTCAGTGGAGAGGTAAAATAACAAGTGAGATATACATTAATCTTTAATAATTGCATTCATTATTGATGTAGGGATGCAAACAAAAAAAATGGTGTCTGGAATCCAATAAAATGGTTACAGTAGCGTAATTTGCACAGATTTGGCACTGAGGCATTTTGTAGAATGAAAGCAACTTCCAAAACCAGTATGCGAACTGTAGTAAGGAGAGTTACTACATAAAAGAATGCAATATAAAGTGGATATTTGAAAAAACAACAACAACAACAACAACAACAAAAAACTTGCTATATTTTACATCTTTGTTAACATGTTTCTTCATGTCTTGCTTAGCCATTTCCACAACACCCATTTTACATTTGTTTTGCCTGCCCATCAAGTGAAAGAAAAGTGAAAATGTGGATTACTATTTATAGTCGAAATATGTAGACTCAGTGCATAGTCTTTTATTGCTTCCATTCTTTGCACTATTTAGCTTTGTTTATGTGAGGTCTGAGCGTACCAATAAATGCCCGTCCTCCAAATTTTTTTTGAGCATTCCTGAAGTGGTATTTTTGCAACAGAACATCAGAATTTTTCAGTCACAGAGAACATGCTGTCTTTCAGCTCTTCACCCTCACTGACTTGCTTATAGAAAGCAGCTTAGCACCTGGTCAGTATTTTATGAAAATGATAGATCTAATGCTATCAGAAAATGAATTCTCATAATACTGTAGAACAACTTCATTATGTTTAAAAGCCAAGGGCTGTTTTCCTTCAGCAGATAACTTTCCATCATTGTAGGAGGCAGGAAGAGGTTTATATATACACATGCATATCAATTTTATTCCGTATTTATTTTTTCTCGTTAGGTTAGTAAGCATAGTCAGGTAACTTATTTTAGACAAAACTTACAAGATCATGCCACATTAAAAAGTTTTATAATCTAAAGATTAAAGTCTTAAGGGATATTTAGGGAGGTGGACAATTTGTAGGAGACCATTAAAAATAAAACTCACTTGAGTGGATAAACATGCCCTTCTGCCAGGCTGAGCAGAATAACAAATTTAAGCTGGCTTTTTGCCCACAGGGACTTCTGTGCTGAGGAAATCTCTTGTTCCTTGCCCTTAAAAATGTTTGCGAAACATTGGTTTTTAAAGTTTTTTTTTTTTTTTTTTTTTTTTTTTTTTTTTTTTTTTTTTCCTCTCCCATTTTGCTCTGGGAGGAGAGTGTGGTTACATGTGTTTGCGGGGAGAATGCTGTCCATCTGACAACACAACTGTCAGGCTGCCACACACCTATAGTCAGTGAGAACAGAGATACGAGTTACACAACGCTTTGCAGCCACATGCACTCAAATGAGCTGAAAATGGAAATCTTGGAATGATGGTTTTGTGGCTGCATGTCTTAAAGACAACAAAAGGGTTAGTGTGAATACTTTAGTGTTATCAGACCAAATCCTCAGTGCTTATAGTGGGAGCAATAGTAGATGTGGTGAGAATTTAGGCTAGGCTATTCTGTGTGGAATTGCAAACTAAATTAATTTCAGACACACAGACCCAAGTCAAACAAAAGTACACACATCATAGAAAATACTGAAGCTTTCCATTCTTGATGTGGGAGGTTGTTGTTGTATGGGGATTCAATGTAAGTTTTTCTGTGTGCAGACACTCAGCAAATTAAAAGTGAAAAAAAAAAGGTGTAAAATCAATGCTACAGCAAATTAAAATCCCTTTACTCCTAAATGAAAATATCTGTCAAATTTAATACACTAACTTATGGACATTAGTTTCACGCTTTTTTTTTTTATTTTTATTTTTATTTTTATTTTTATTTTTATTTTTATTTTTA
Source organism: Nettapus auritus (assembly GCA_011076525.1). Lineage (NCBI taxonomy): Eukaryota > Metazoa > Chordata > Aves > Anseriformes > Anatidae > Nettapus > Nettapus auritus. Next base: position 198,001,727 of record CM021765.1, read on the forward strand.
TTTTTTATTTCACTTTACTGAATGTGAGAATTTCCATGAGGAGAGAGTCTTAGAAATAGGCTGCTCAGCCTGCTACTGACCTTTATGGGAAGCTGAATCCATTTGATTATCCTGACGAGAGGAAGGGCAGTGAGGCAACCAGAAATTCTTGTGATCAAAAGCCTAGCATACGTAGAAATGAAAATCTAAATCTAATAAAAATCTGATATAAAGATCTAATTCTGCTGGCCACTCTACTAGAAAATATAGTAATTCAGATAAGTAGTAATTCAGATACGTAAATGTAGTGCTCACCTAAGACCATAGGCCATCAGTATAGGACTGGCAGGTATCCCAACACGTGGGAGAACTTTCCTGCTTTCACCTTAGGGTAATTTGGATAAATCTTTGTGGTGGACATGTAACCAAGAAGAATTTGGCTTGTAATATCCATTCATTAATACTATACAATAACAACTATTTGGTGACTGTTAAACCACAACTGAAGTGGTTTGCAGCCTCTTATGTTGAAGTCCTATGGTTGCCAACGCCAATATGATCCAAAATCATAACACCTTTATAGCATTACATTTGGTTTCTACCCAACTGGCTACTCAGTCCTACGGTGCAGAACAACAGATGTAATCAGGGGGCAAATACATACTGACAAATGGCTGAAATGTTGTCTCCAGATGCAGAAAGGGTTGCAGCAATACTTCAGCACTGCTGGATATTGAGCTTTTAGTTATTGCTGACCCCCAATGAAGTCACTGGCTCACCAGTTTGTGAAGTTTGGTCCTTGAATATATCAGTGGAGAAACACAAGGCCCCTGTCATTTCTTTGTGCTGCCTCTTTCTTAAAGGAAATCTTTAGCTGCAGTGGTACCTGCCAAAACAGCCTCTTAAAGTTTGACTTTACAATTTAACAACCAACACAACATCAAGTCCACACATTGACAGCAGTGCTGAAATCTAATGGCAAATATCTATCAAACACTATTGAATCACTAAGAGGTAAAGGCTGGTAATGTATCCGATGTCCTGGAGAGAATAATGAGTGGTAGCTCCTCTCTAATTAGAAATTATGATTTCTTCTGGTATATCATATATATCATAGAGCTGAAAAGGAGTATGGAATCATGATTTATTATTCAAAATTTATCTTATCAACTCATACTGCAGTGTCATTGTTTGAAGATCTCTTCTTGAAAAATATGTAAAAAAAATGCAAAACATGATACTTGGAAAAAAATTACCTTTACACAGTGACTTAAATAAATAAAATATAAATATATTTTATATTTATATAATGATATTGTATGTATGTATATATGTATTTTTCTATTTTTATACATATATACTGAGTAGAACTGAAGAGGTCACTAGTTTTCAGTGCTATTCCATAACGATTTCACTTATGAAAAATGCAAGAATGGTATATTAGCTGTTGTTGAATAGGAGATAGGGTGCAAAACAGACAGCAAAAAGACTCATCCTGGCAGTGATAATCTCTTGATCTGCATAGCCTCCCTCTCACCCGAAATACAAAAAATGTTGCAGTCCCACAGGATAATATTTACGCATTTTAAGGTATCCAAATACAACACACACACACATGTGCACACAAGAAATAAAAATAATAATAGTAATAAAGAAAATGAACAGAAATGAAGTGGAGATTGAAAAGCACAGACAAATATGAAATCTCTTCAGCCTGCAACTTCACAGAAAAGTGGGCTTGTGGGACAAGTCACATCTCAATAAACAGCCACAGATGATCTTTTCCTCCCATCCTATCACAAGACATATTTTACTGTTTTTTAATAGATATATCCTAGTACATATCATGAAATGTCTATAGAAATAGCCCCATATAAACTATAAGATGTATAACTGCAGCCTGGATAAACCAGTTTAAATGAAGATGCCTACATTTTGTCAGATGAATCCTGGGGCTATTCTGCTTTGGATCAAGTTTCTTGTACTCAATAACCAGCACACGCAGAGGAAATTCAAAACTGAATTAGTATATTCTGGCAAGTCTGATGAGTTTTATTCTCTATAGCTCAGCCTTGTGTGCACTGATTGCTCATCCTCCCCTTGGGTGGTGTAAATGACCACAGAAGTTGCTGGCAAGAGCATATTGGTCTCACTGGCTCTGAGGTATCATCCAGAATCCACAATAAGGAAATAATAGTCACTTTTCAATGGATTTGAAAAAATAACCTTGTACAACTGAAACCTTTCATGAAACAATAGCACCCTCCCCCACTCCAGCTCAGGTATATCACATCATTACATTAGTGCAGGCAGGAAATCAGATGCCATTGATTTTTCCAGACTGCTGAGATTCACTAGTGAATAATCAGGATGAAAAGTGGAGAGCACGGTAACGAGACCTGTGTCTTCTCAAATTTGAGCCCCTTATTTTTAGACTGTAACCAATATTTTAACCTTTTTTTTTTTTTTTTTTTTTTTTTCTGTTTTTTTTTTTTTTCCCCTCCCACTGTTTCCCAAGTCACATGCTTTTCCCAAGCTGTGTCGTATGTCTGACCTTGACTAGAAAGCCTCCGTCTTTGGTCCCATTACTGTGCATCACTATGTAGGGAAGCCAATAAGTCTCAGGCACTTACATCCTCTCCCCCTTACCGAACATACAACACTATGTCTTCAGCAGTTGCTTTGTTTTGCCCTTCTTTCCCTTATAGGAATTTTATTATGTTTGACAGCTTTTTGTAGCTTTCATGGTGTGCACCACACTTCCTCAGTAAAAACTGAACAGACTTTCTTCTTTTCCTATTTGTGATCCAATCGCGTCATTACAACAATATCTAGTGTAGCAATTCATAATAGGCAGGAATTCCTTTTTCAATATCTAGAGACTATGTATGTTTGTTTAATGGGCACATTTTCCCTATCTTAAAATGTAGTTTTTATTTCTGTCTATTATACAACTACAAAATTGCCTTTTGCTGACAACCCTGGTGTGGTTGCTATTCAAATATGGTCATGATTAGAGAAAATAAGGTCCTTGCAGAGCTCACGTCGATAAGGTTTTTGAAGGCCTTTCAATTTACTTTTATGTAATTTAGAACAAGGGCTACCATGAGTTCTTTTAGCACCTGGGCCAACTCTCCTTGAAAAAACAGCAGGTGCTCTATAAAGCAAAAGACATCCCATTTTCCAATTATAAAAAATGGGCACGATCATTTTTATATTAATGCTAAAGCTGAAATAGCTAGGAATAGAAAGTTTATATGCAGCACGGGAGCATTGCTGCAAAAGAAAAATGTAATGTGGCTCGACAGATTTCATTTTCCTCCCACCCTTTCAGTTCTTGACCTTTTATAGGAACTATCAACAAAGGCACAAAGTAATGCTGATTTGTGCTGCAGTCCTGATACTATCAGGGACCTGTGGCCAATTTTACAAAACACATAGACTGAGTAAACAATACAAATAAAGGGAAACATTCAGATGTCTATTTTCTCTCCACCAGTCATCATGAATCCATCACAGCTAAACAAAGATTTAGAGTTAGCTTGGAGAAGGGATGAAAGTTCCTTCATTTACATTACATGAAAAGCATACTGTGATATTGATTATCCATCAGTTTCCAGACAGGCAGAGATTAAATTAACAGATTTTGAAGTCAAAGAGCACCATTATGTAATTTAGCCTTGTTCTTTACATCACACAGGCTCAGCAGTTTAATTCTATTACTTTCAGAAAAGAAAGACATACACTCTTCATTTGAAAATGTCAAGACATTCATCACATCCCTCAGCAATTTGATGTAATGGCTAATCACCCTGACATTATAACGTGCTCTACTTCACATTCAGAGCTAATTCTCAGACTTGGGTTCTGGTTTTCCCTTTCTCTGCTGCAGTTCTTTAATACACGGTGCTCTCTTTCTCTTCCCCATCCCACCTTTCTCTGTGAAAGTGCTAATCAAGTCACCTTTTCGCTTTCTTTTCAACACGGTTAAATAGCCCAAGCTCTTTAAATCTCACAGTGAAAATCTTATCTTCCAGGTCTTGAAATAATGACTGTGGGATTTTTCTCTTTTTTTCCAGTAGATTGATGCACCCTGCTCTTTTTTTTTTTTTTTTTTTTTTTTTTTTTTTAACAAAATGGAATATTTCTACATCATTGCCAGGGAAGGAGGAAGGTGGAGGGAGCACTCACCTCCTCTTGCTGGGTATAACTCCCATCTCCTCACTGTCTCCCTCCAGAGTGACCCTTCTCGCCTGCCACCATTCATCATCTGAGGCATTGATGACATGAAGGATGTCTCCGTACTTAAAACTGAGTCCTTGGCTTGGGAGGCCACTGTCTTTGCTCTTGTCATAGTCAAACATAGCTCTGTGAAAGGAAACAAAGATGTAAAGACAAGTGATTATATCAGTCTTGGAAACATTTACTTCTGAACATTTTGTCATATTTTACATTCCAGCTAGCCAGTTCTCCTTTCTAAAGGGAAAGGTCTTACTTGGAGGAAAATTTCCCGCTTTGAAGGTAACGTTTACAGAATACATTTGTTTTAAGAGAAACTGATCAGTGAAGTATGATATTTACTATTTCACTCAATAAAGAACAATCACTATTTCAGAGTATCCAGAGAAAAGTCTGGCGGCCAGAAACCCCTCTGTGACCTTGCCAAAAGCAATTTGTGGCTGTTAAAATTGTTCCTGGATGGAATTCCTGAAACTTGAAACTAAACTAAACTGAAAGGCGATGTGATCAAAGTAATGATAGTCTGGCACATGTCCCTTCGAAATGCCCTATATGTACATGCTGCACCACCAGTTTCTCTGTCTACATCCAGTCCCCCAGTGCAGCACAACTTGTCCAGGTAGCTCTGGCTACTTTCTTTGATGTTGATGAGGTTTTCCACCAGTTTAAAGTGGACCTCTGCTTTGGCTATGCCTATGCAACGGTCCTATGTATAGAACATATATTAATATCTGTATATGGACTCCAAAGCAGAAATGGATAGCTATCTTAAATATTCCTGGTTGTTAAACTGTGGCTGGGAGTAATTCAGCATGAACTAATTGCCAAAGTATTCAACCAGATCCTGAGAAAGACCTTCCATCTGCACTGAGCTCTATATTACCAAACTACAGTGAAAACAATCCTCAGCCTCATCCAGGCTGCATTCTATGCCCTGCACCTCCACCAGCAATCCCTGGTGTCAGCATACTCCCTGTTTCCCATCAAAAGGCCCTGGACATGAATCCCAGAAAGGCTGTATGTGAGTGCAGGTGGCTAGCTGAAGTTACCCAGCTAAAAACCTAGATCTTGGTTTCTTACAGGAGAACATATATAGGAATATTTTTTTTCCCATAAAAAATACAGTTTAAAAAACGCGTGCCTGACAAGAACTGATGTTTATTTTCCTGTAAGGAAATTCCTATAGGGTAAATAATACGATTATAATACTAACTACAGAAAGGATAGATGAGTAAAATCCCAAGAGGGACATAATAAGACCAACTCTTTATTGTCAGAAATAAAGTTGAAGTAATCTCTTCACTGGTAAACACATCTGTGAGAAGGATTTGATATAATTAATTGTTATGCATTGTAGTGTAATTGCAGAGAATGATTATAACAGCTTTACGGGTAAAATTAAAACACTCAAGGCTACCTCTCATAATGAGGAGAACTTATAAAAAAAAAGTTATTGGAGTTGTAACTATGCAACCAAAATAATTCAAAAGGTCTCGTAAGCACTCATTCTGCATGAAGGATCTGCTTCATGAAGAGAAAAAAATTCTGTTTGGAATATGCCTTCTCTTAAAGACTTTACAGTGTAACAGCTTCAGAAAAGCCCAGATGATTCCCCTCTCTGAGGATGAAGACAATAACTAATCCTGCTGAACTTTATGTAATCCATGAGCTTGGTTGAGCTTGTGACTTTCTTGGTACATGTTCTTGGGATGAAAGTAACAACTGAAAATTTTTAATAGCTTAGCAGTGGAAATCCTTTAAAAACTTGGCTATATCTTAGTAAAAATTTACTTTCATGAAGGATTCTTATCAGTAGCAGATCATCTTCTGCCTTCTCAAATATGAGGTCAAATAATGAAGAGGCAGCTATGCACCATCAGCTGCTTCTCCTCAATTAATGACACCCAATCTCTGAAGAAATAGCAGTGCACATACAAACAGATTTACAGCCAATCATTCTGTTGGTATTGCTCTTATCAGCATGCAACGCTCTAAATTTTATCACCATATTAAAGAGCCATCATCTGAGAAATTCTCTGAGTAATTGTGTTCCTTGCCATGGAAGCCTATCAACATCTCAAAAGCCTGACCACAGAGTTGGCTGCTATGCTGAATACTGGGAAGATGTTACAATCCTGAATCCACAAACAATTAAATCACCCAAAACAAATGACAATATTTTCCATTGCAGAGAATAAGCAAGACTGTCACATCCCAGATGTAAACTGCATGCCAAATCGGAATGCTCACTTTTGAAAGTTCTAAGGTAAAAGGTATGTTGAAAAGCTAAAGAGGAGAAAGAAATCAGAGCAGTGTTCTTTGTCCTTGAGCAGACATTTTCACCTTAGAGCAGAATTTAACATCACAGACTGCCACTGTGCTAGTTGACATTAACAGTGAATGCAGAATGCAATGTTTGCCACTGACCTAATTTGATTGGAATAATCATGTGTAATGATAATTAAAATGAGATTATAGATAGACAAGAGAATTTTCAAGCAAACTTTTCAGAGACTGAAGGATTCATAGCTGCATGCTCTACAGATGCTGATTACTCTATTACTAGATGAAAATAATCCAAGAGCTGACTTCAGTGCTCTTTCACAAACATTTCAAATTAAGAGACAGGTTTAAGTTTATAACATAAATGTGTTTAAGCTTAAAACTTTGAAACCATTTGTAGTTCTGTAAAACATACTTTTACAAGTAGGTAGTTGGCCCAGCTATAGAACAAACTGAGTTCTTCGTTCTAGACACTGTTGCATGCATGTGCACACTCAGTAAGTTTGCTGATGACACTAAGCTGTATTCTGCAGTAAACATGCTGGAGGGAATGGATGGCATCTGGAGGGACCTGGACAGACCTGAGAGGTGGGCCTGTGCCAGCCTCATGAGGTTCAACATGGGCAAGTGCAAGATGCTACATCTGGGTCGGGGCAATCCCAAACACAAAACCAGGCTGGGCATATAATGGATTGAGAACAGCCGTGAGGAGAAGGACTTTGGGGGTGTTGGTTGGCAAGAAGCTCGACATGAGCTGGAAATGCGTGCTTGCAGCCCAGAAAGCCAGCCGCACCCTGGGCTGCATCAAAAGCAGCATGGCCAGCAGGGTGAGGAAGGGGATTTTTCCCCTCTCCTCTGTTTTGCTCTTGTGACATCCCACCTGGACCCTCGCACAAGAACATGGTAATATTAGAATGAGTCCAGAGGAGGGCTATGAAGATGATCAAGGGGCTGCAGCACCTCTCCTGTGAAGACAGGCTAAGGGAGTTGGATTGTTCAGCCTGGAGAAGAGAAGGCTCCGGGAAGACCACAGACAGGCCTTGTAGTACCTAAAGGGGACCTACAAGAAAACTAGAGAGGGACTTTTTGCAAGGGCATGTTGTGATAGGACTAAGGGTAATGACTTTAAAGTAAAGGAGGGTAGGTTTAGATTAGATATGAGGAAGAAAGTTGTTACTTAGAGGGTGGTGAGGTCCTGGCACAGGTTGCCCAGAGAAGCTGTGGATGCCCCATCCCTGGAAGTGTTCAAGGCCAGGCTGGATGGGGCTTTGAGCAACCTGGTCTGTGTCCCTGCCCATGGCAGGAGGTTGGAACTGGGTGGGCTTTAAGGCTCCTTCCAAACCCACCTATCCTATGATTCAAGGCAAGTCCAACTCTCAGCAAAGTCTGTCTGGCTTCTTCAGCCAGATAACATACAAGATAGGTTCTGCCATGCCATGGGAAATATCAGAAAAAAGGCTGAAATGCATTAGTATCTTTGCAGAATACTATGGAGATGACATAAGCAGCCCAGTCCTATAAGAGACCCATCCTACCAAGGAGCACGTACCATACTTCTCTGGGAGATTAAGATATCTAAAAGATGCACCAAGAAGTGTTATTCAGACCAGGATTTACCCCATACAGACCCATGCATTTTTCCCTGAAAAGTTAAAGGTATCTCCTTACAATATAAGCACACAGTGTAGATACTGGAGATACAGATTAGCTGAGGTAACGAGCTTGCTGAGCATACTAACATAACTAAATGTTGCCTGCTTATTCATGGGTTGCTGTAATTAATTTTTAGTGTCTTTTGCTGCAATTTTAAATAATAATGACCTCAATAACCTTACAGTTTTCTAATGCTGCATATCTGAGAGGCATGGATATTAACAGCTTCTCTCTCTTTCTCTCTCTCTCTTTTTTTTTTTTTTTTTTTTTTTCTCCTCCACAGCTGACAAAAACATATCTTTAGGAGGAGTTCTTCCTTCAGGTTTAAGTACTCAGCCAGCTACTTGCATCCACTGTTCAGCCCTTTTTGGGATCACGTAGGTCAGAACCAAGAGCTCGACAAGGCTCCTTTTTCCCAGTCAGTTGATTAAGTCTACTGTTGAACTGATATAGCTATTCTTTATGACAAAGGAAATCAGTTTAAATTATTTAACTTTCATTTCATAGCCATCACCGATGTCACTGTTAGGCCACATCAGCATCAGAAAAATTTCTGTTCAGTATCTTCTGGATAGTGCATTTCACAAATAGGAACCTGGGTTACAAAGGATAGATGAGACATTTTTGGGTTACAAATACAGAAAGACCAGTGATTACTGTGAAGTGTGTATAAAACACTGAAATAGGAAACAAAGTTTGCTGAAAACAATTCAAGCAAATGTGTTGAACTTATGATTTGGTCATCTGAATTCCCTTATTAGAAAAATAACAATAGGAATGGGTGTGATTACCAAAGCTTTAAAGGATATGTGCCACAATTCCATTAATGACTTTTTTTCCCCCAGTTTCAAGTTTTTTTTTGCTTGAGTTTGGGGAAAACTATTTAATATTTGTACAGCATTTTGAAATTGAAAAGTGCTGTTTGAGTGCTATATATTGCTGCTGTCTTCTTTGTGAATATCTCCTGCTTGTAGAAAATTAAGAAGCACAGTCCTGAGAAGTGAAACAGAAGGTGCAAACATTTAGAACATGCTGGATATCAGAAATATTCAAGACTATATGAGTCCCTGACATTATTCCAGACTTCAGAAGTGATCATTGCACTATGCTAATCCAAGAAGTAATTTGGAAAGAACCTAACAGATTTTATTTTTGTGCTTGGTTGCTTCTTAATAATTTTTTAGGAACCCACTTCAGTGTAAAACTTGAGACAAGCATTTCACAGAATCACAGAATCACAGAATTTCTAGGTTGGAAGAGACCTCAAGATCATCGAGTCCAACCTCTGACCTAACACTAACAGTCCCCACTAAACCATATCCCTAAGCTCTACATCTAAACGTCTTTTAAAGACCTCCAGGGATGGTGACTCCACCACTTCCCTGGGCAGCCTATTCCAATGCCTAACAACCCTTTCGGTAAAGAAGTTCTTCCTAAGATCCAACCTAAAATTCCCCTGGCGCAACTTAAGCCCATTCCCCCTCGTCCTGTCACCAGGCACGTGGGAGAACAGACCAACCCCCACCTCGCTACAGCCTCCTTTGAGGTACCTGTAGAGAGCGATAAGGTCACCCCTGAGCCTCCTTTTCTCCAGGCTGAACAATCCCAGCTCCCTCAGCCGCTCCTCGTAGGACTTGTTCTCCAGGCCCCTCACCAGCTTCGTCGCTCTTCTCTGGACTCGCTCAAGCACCTCCATGTCCTTCTTGTAGCGAGGGGCCCAAAACTGAACACAGTATTCGAGGTGCGGCCTCACCAGAGCCGAGTACAGGGGGACGATCACCTCCCTAGCCCTGCTGGTCACACTGTTTCTTATACAGGCCAGGATGCTGTTGGCCTTCTTGGCCACCTGAGCACACTGCTGGCTCATATTCAGCCGACTATCAACCATCACTCCCAGGTCCTTCTCTGACAGGCAGCTCTCCAACCACTCATCTCCCAGCCTGTAGCTCTGCTTGGGGTTATTGCGTCCCAGGTGGAGGACCCGGCACTTGGCCTTGTTGAACTTCATGCAGTTGACCTCAGCCCATCGGTGCAGCCTATCCAGATCCTCCTGCAGAGTCTTCCTACCCTCAAGCAGATCGACACACGCACCTAACTTGGTGTCATCTGCAAACTTACTGAGGGTTTCACAACAGCATCAAAATTCCTTGCTCAAAATTTGTTTGAAATGAAAATACGGTCAGTGCCAAGACACAGTATACTACCAAATGTGCAGTGAGGCATCTATGTAACAGTGAAGACCACTACAATGGGAACTTTTTTTTTTTTTTTTTTTCTTCAACTTAGTGTAAACACTTTAGCATCTGGGGTATGTTGAAAAGTTAGGCTGCATCGCATAGTAAATTTACAGAATCACAGATTGGCTGAGGTTGGAAGGGACCTATGGAGATCACCTGGTCTAGCTCCCCTCCAACAAAGGGGGGTCACCTAGTGTGCATGATGGCATCCAGGATGGTTTTGAATATATCGAGAGAAGGAGACTCCACAATCTCTCTGGGCAACCTGTGCCAGCGCTTGGTCACTCTCATGGTACAGAAGTGTTTCCTCATATTCAAATTTCTATTTTAATAACACCTCTTCTTGTATCTGGAGTTATAAATATTTGGCATAGGATAACTTATATTAGATTTATGAAAATAGCAAATCAATTCGTGGCCCAAACCCATGCATTGCAGCCTACTGGTACCCACCATGCCTGTATTGTTACCAGCGTTTCAAAAATGAAAAGTAAGGTACAGAAAGAGTAAGTGGTCTTGCTAAGCCTGTGGCAGAAAAGGGAATTTAACAGAGAAACTGAGATTCCTCATCTGAGGTTTTAAACACTGTTTGTAAGTAGTCTTCATGATCTTCCTGACAAGGCAAGGGATATTAATGCACTCAAAGCACAGCAATATATTTTGCTGAATGCCCCTCTATGTTCAGTGCAAAAAACTCAAATCTCCCATATCACTGTACCATGGCTAGTAATCTCAATATGATCCAGTTCAGGTATTGTGTGGCAGTTTTATTTGCATCTTTGAAATTACTTTCTTCTTCTGGCACAGATGGGAGTTTGCACATAAATTTACAGGCTGCTCTTTGCCATTTACTTGATTATGAAATGACAACAACATTTAGCAGGAGAGATTTTCAGTTTCCTTAAACAGCCCTAACTCTTCTGCAATCTGCTAGCATATCTGCATGTATGAGTTAAGGATATCACCATTTTCTCTGAAAATTTCCTTAGCTTCTCAGACATCAGACTTCATAACATTATTATTAGGGAGAGATACATTATTCTTCCTCTTCTTGACATCTGTCGTATGTATCCCCCTCCCCCACTTTTTTTTAACCAATGGGGAAATTCAACACACAGAGATTTAATAATTTGCCCGGTTTTATACAGTAATTCAGTACCAGAGTCAGAATTTGACCCCAAGTTTATTTGCTGTCTTTTCTGCACTCTCAGTAATAGATGTATTTCCACCCACTTGCAGGCTCAGCTTGAAGAAAACATTAAAGCAAAATGAAAGAAACCCTACTGTAATTCATTGCTATAGCTATAATGGAGAGCACAGCAGTGTTGTGATAGAAACAGCCATTGCAATACAATTAAGATGTTAATAGAAGGGTTACATTTTCATTTAGTAGCATGACAATACAGACTTCCACCTTCTTCTCCCAGGTTTGCTTTCATCTGGAGAAACTGAAGAGGTGAATCCTACGTGTAGATCATACTGAAAGGTTGCTCTCTCCACGTGAGCTTGGGAAGCTCTGAGGTGCTACTTGCAATGCCTGTAGGCTGCCAGAGCAGCCCATGTGCTAGAAATGATCCAGTCACACATTGTCACCCCTCAAAGGGTGGGAGTGGACTGTTTTGAAGAACACCTTTCATTAAAAGTATACTACAACAGTGTGGGTTCAAAAAACAAACAAACAAAAAAAATCTGAATGTTTGTCTCAGGCCTTTGACTGAAAGAAACTGTTATTCCTGGTTTGTTGTGTGTTTCTTTCTTTCCTATGAGTATTTCCTGTTTTAATGTTGTTGCATCATGAAGCTGATCCCCTCAGCCTCAATGATTGTAGTTGGTCTGAGAGGAACAAGTGTCAGCAGCATGTGTGCTATTATATTAAACTATGCTAGGGCACTTCAGCATGGTTTCCAAATGCTCTTTGGAAGTCAGCATGGACTAAGGATCATTTCCAGCAATAGTTTGGATACATCTCCCTTATGTTGTGGACAGTTAGGCATAAAGGAAGGGATGGGGCTGCAGTGGTGGGCAGTGGAGGATGCAGTGGAGGATGCTCCCAGGCATGTGGAATTTGGAGTGTTAATGTAGCTGGTAGGCCTAAGCTTTCACTGATGGAGAGCCTGAGGGCTGCCCTTCAGGCACTTCACTATTCCAAATCCTATCACACATTTACATCCAAGCCCCTTCCATCTGCTGCCATGCTATTTCTTTACTTCATTCAGCATTTTCTCTATTCACTCCAAGCCATTCTTTATCATTTTGCTCCTAGTGGGAATTTGGTAGAGAGCTTTGCCACAGACTTCAATGAAAAGAGGTTTGGAGACAGCAGCATTAGTTCCAGAAAGATTTCACTAGGAGAGGGGAGATATTTTCTTCCTGTATTTATATCAGGAAAGAGGACTACCATTTGTCATTGGGGAATATTTTGTTAATTTTGCAGATCCTACCATGATCCTTAATATCAGCTCCTACAAGCAGTGCTTGTTTGGCTTGATGGGCCTATTTGGGTGTTTTGCTAGTTCTTGTGTTTTCTCCAGGCAATGGGTTCTACACTGAAAAGCTCTAAGTCAATGCTTTCAGAAGTCTAAACCCCTCTAAAAATATGTCAATCAATGAATGTATGCTATACTTTCATGCTCTTGCTATGCAACAGCACACAACGTTCTGACAATGGCACAATCTCTAACACTGTGCCATGTCACAGCCAAGATCAGTGTGGTTTGGAAAGGAAAACAGAAGTCTCAGATATGAAACTCAGAAGCTAGAGTTGTGAAGCATCACTGATCACTTCAGGAAGCTGCTTGTCAGAGCCTCAGGGACTCATGTTATTAGAGAGGTTTTGAAGCTTTTGACTTCTTCAGTGGCAGGAAGGATGACTGATCATGTTCCTTGTCTTTAGCTCATTTGCCGAATAGTCTGTGTATCCATCACAACACACTGCATGGTGATAGTGGATCTGATGAATAATTCCAGGCTGTTCTAGGAAATGCAGCACAGGTGACAGCCCACTGTGAGGAAGGATCAGCAGCTTTAGCTTTTCAGCCATGGACAGAATTCATGTTGCTCCCAGACTTATCTGGCTTCCAACTCTTCTAGAAGGACTTGAAAGGTAACCCAAGAAAATGAAGCTCTTCCATGTTCTCTACTTTTCAATTCTTCAACATTCTACAGGGCATAAAGTGGCCAAACAGAATTTCCATTTGATTTGCAAAAATCTGAAACTAGCATTAAACTGTGAGAATATTCCTTGACCCTTACCATATATATATATATTTTTTTTTTCAGTTGCATTTCTGATAAATGTAGAAGCTTTTAAATTCAATTACATTGTACTCAATGTATTGTTAATGTATTTAGGCTATGGTGTTTTGAAAAACTCCGGAGAAGATCTGCAATAACATATTCTTTGCGGAGTACTTTGGGAACTGCGTGAAATTCCATTATGAAGCCCCAAACTTGTGAGTGAGTTTTGAATTACACAACAAAATGGAAAACTTAGGTTAGGTTTGTCCTGAGGGATTATTTTAAAGAAATGCTATCATTTCTAACTGACCTTGACCTGGCCTGAGGATTATGCATCAAAATGATGTGAAATTTGCAAGTGCTTCTTCATGGATTTGTTTTTTTTCTCCCTGCACAGACTCAGTGAAACTGTTGCTTGACTGCATCTCAGATTTCTGTCTGAGGAACCCATACAGTTTTGCAGCACAGATTCCTGTGTTGTGACATTTAAGATTATCCATATCCAGAAAGAAAAAGAAAAGTGACTGGATGTCAAATTAGGGATACTTTAAACTACCGGGTAATTTACCTGAAATTGCAACCTGTGGGTTGCACAGTTTGACACAGGAGCCAAAGAGTTCCGTGATTCTTAGTTTTAAAGAAATGGTAACTTATTTCCTGCCTGAAAATACTCATTCATTTTTTTTCCCCAGGGAAAATAAAATAAAATAAAATGTTTCCTTCAGAGACAATAAGACCAAAACATTTGGACTCTGTGTGCAGCACTGCTTGTAACCATCCCCTCCCTCCCTGCTCCTAAATGTGACATCTTCCTCATACAGAATACACTGTATAAAAGCACTGAATTTATTTATTTATTATTATTATTTAAAAATAGATAGTTTAAGATATCTCTCACTGTTACAATAGCTCTCAACGTTCTGCTTTGGGTATTTGTTTTTTCAGGTAGTTGTCTCCGACACCCTGTAGCTTGCAATTGCTTTCTCCCAGACCTAATCATGACCCCATGTCTGTTAGAAGCTTTTAAAATTACACTGTGGCCAGGCTGCCCACAGAATTCATTGTATTTCCACTAGGTTATAATCAAAAGGAAATTTTCAGCACAAGAAAGAACCCCACTGATAACATAATTATTACCACCAGCTAGATATATGATGACTTCTTTGTTTTTTTGGACAAGGATATTAGACATCTGGAGAATTAAAATAAGGGAAAGTCTTTCTATGGAAAAATGATCCATATTTATGATTTGTATAATTTGAACATAATAAATACAAAGAGAGTGGTATGATGTCATCTAAGCAGAATGACTCTAGTATTGAAAAACACCCCATCATGCAAAATGCAGAAAATTGTGGCAGTAAAATGGGATATTATTATTATTATCAAAAATAAGTATGTAAAATGGGATATTATTATTATTATTATCAGAAATTAATATGTGATACTGGAATGTTGTCAGAATATTCTTATTTCTGTGCAAGAGATGTAAAAAGTTGAAGTCTTCAGACTTTTCTAGCATGAGAGTGCTCTTTTGATCATGTCATAATAAATCTGTTTATGCACTACAACATTTAGAGATTACTTTCGAAAAAGAAATTGTTCTCTAGCTATTAAAAAAGTGTAGACAGGCAAAGCCAGGAGAAAGTATTAACAAGACAGAACATTGGCTGCTTTGTCTCTGAGGAGAGAGGACATTTTGGAAAAGTCAAGATGTTTATTTGCAATGGCTCCTTCTTAGTAATGGCTTCTGCTTGGACTTGAATGTTCTTCTTTGAGAACAAAAGAGTCAGAAGTTGAATTTGCATTCTTATTGTGTCAGCTGTCTGGTTCTTCTCAAATGACGAGGTGTCACCTGCATATAGGAACTACAACATGGATTGACAAAGCCAGCCAAAATTATTATGGAGATTAATTCTGCCAAATGTGGAGAAATGTGGAGAAATCCATAAACTCTGCAGGATGCAACTATTTCAGAAATCGTAAAATCCTTTTGTCTCTAGGCCAGAACTTGAAGAGCTCATTAAGAATTTACTCAATCAATGGGAGGTTGCTGATAGAGTCCTTTTTGTTTTAGCACACTGACTTCAACGGGAAGCAATGCAGTACATTCCTTTTTTTTGACTTTGTCTCTTTTAAAGAAGAGTGATTTTCTAAAGATCCGCATGCAACCAAAGACTACTAAAGCTGTGTTTTTATGGCACAAAAGTCAGGAAATGACCTGCCTGAAGGCCAATGGTATCTTGGGGTGCACTCAGAAAAGTGTTGCCAGCAGGTCAAGGGTGGTGATCCTCCCCCTCTGCTCAGCCCTGGTGAGGCCTCACCTGGAGCATTGTGTCCAGTTCTGGGCTCCCCAGTACAAGAAGGACTGGAGTGAGTCCAGAGGAGGGCTATGAAGATGATTAGAGGACTGGAGCACCTGTCGTATGAGAACAGGCCGGGAGAATTGGGCCTGTTTAGCCTGGAAAAAGAGAAGACTGAGGGGAGACCTCATCAGTGTGTATAAATATCTGAGAGGAGGGTGTCGAGAAGATGGAGCTGGTCACTTTTCAGTTGTACCCAGTACGACAGTCAATGCGCACAAACTGAAGCACAGGAGGTTCTGGCTGAATATGAGAGGGTACTTCTTTACTGTGAGGGTGACAGAGCACTAGAACAGGTTGCCCAGAGAGGCTGTGGAGTCTCCTTCTCTGGTGATATTCAAAACCATCCTGGGTGCCATCCTGTGCAATGTGCTCTAGGTGATTCAGCTTGGCAGGGGAGTTGGATGGATAATCTTCAGAAGTCCCTTCCAACTTCAGCCATTCTTTGATTCTGTGATTCTGTTATAGGCAAATATTTTATCTCAAATTTATTAAAAAAAAAAAAAAAAAAAAAAAAAAAGAATGCTCATTTCAGGGTGTAAGACTCAGTTTGTAAACCTCATATACTACTACTACTTTTTAAGTCTAAATCAAATAATTCTGGCATGCCAGAAGCTAGAACTTCGTATACCTTAATGATAGATTTGTGTGTGCAGGAAACGGGAAACAGAGAGGAATGATGAAAATCTAGCTTATGTTTCCAGCACCTATAAGCGAACAGTAACTCCCTCCCTCACTTACTGGCATCTTTCCTCTCTTTCATAAAACATTGAATAATGCCCTCTGAAAAAAGGTTTTGTGATTTGGAAAGTTGTACAAGAGATCGGTCTTTGTACATCTCTTTGTACAAGAGATCATCTAATTGAACAAGAGATGCATGTATTTGTGTGGCATTTTCATCATGGCTGATCCAAAAATGTCCTCATATTTTGGTGCTGATGGCCTCCATACTTTGAAGCAGGAAAGTCCTTTATAAGAAAAAACAAAACAAAACAACAAAACAACAGACAAACAAAACAAACAAAAACAAACTTGTCATTAAAGAAGCTGCATGAGGTTAGCTCTTGGAGGAGGAGCAAATCCCACTCTCCTAGTAGAGAAATCCATAGGAAGTATGACAAGAACTGTTCTAAAACTGCAGTCCCTGATGTCCCAGGCCCTCTGGTACTAAGTCTGGCCCACAGTCACCCTACTCAGAGATCAGTAGTGGAGCTGATCTGAACATGTGAGAGAGGGTAGAATCTCACTAGGAGGATGGTAAACATTAGTATAAGTGGTGGAGAGAGGTTGTGCAATCCTGGGAGATATTAAAAACTCATCTGGATAAGGCTCTGAGCAACTTAATGCCATTTTGAAGTTGACTCTGCTTTGGAAAATAAGAATACTTAAGGAGAGTATTATAAAGTGCTCAGAGAGTATGGTAAAGTGGCCATGTCATCAATGCCTGCAATGGATAAATTAAACATAAAGGGTGAAATCTTTGTGATTTCTATAGAAGTAAGCATCTATTGAAGCTACACATTTGTCAGAAAATCCTGCAGTGTAAATTACACTGTCATTTAGTGTATGCTTATAAAAAAATTGAGTCCTACCGAGTAAGAGAATAGAGATCCAAAAGCAAGTTTTTTTTTTTTTGTTTTTTTTTTGATTTTTATTTTTATTTTGATATCACAGGGAAAAGTGAACAGGAAAATTAAAGCGAACAAACAAATGTCTCTGACAGAAAATATATATTTATTTCACTTAATGTGGACAAAGTTAATTAAAATATTCATCAACAAGATTTTTTTTTTTGCCTGGGCAAATTATTTTGTAACTTCATTTGCAAACTGTAGGAAATTCATGTTTGTTCTCTTGCAACATGAAAAGAGCATTGCAATTTTGTGGATGATTTAAAGGCTGAGGAAGGATGCTCTCTTTGGAGAAAGCTGTGGTGTACAGCAGGGTGAGTATCTGACCATATGTGCCCTGTTCCTATCTGTTCCCTAAACATCTGCTACTAACAACTGTTAAGGAAAAGACAATTTGGCTAGATGGACCTTTATTCTGAGCCAGGATAGCTGCAAAAACAAATTGGTGTCACTTTTATAGAGGAAAATAGGTATAGAAGGTAGGAAATAGAAACTGCCTGCACAACTTGGATTGGTGCTGACAGGAGAAAGGATGTGGAAAGTTTTCAGTGTTTTTTAAAAAAATGAACAAAGCTATTTGGATGGAAAAAGAAATGAAACACCTGAAATATAAGCAGGTAATAAATTATGAGAACTTCTGGTTTAGGAGAATCAGGACAAGTTCTTCAGTTTGCAGACAGTTTGTTCTGAGAGTTAGTGAGCTAATGGCCCTCACCCATCAGTCCTTGGGAAGAGCAATTCCCAGCACCTAGGATGTTGCACAGGCAGCCCACAGACTGCCAGACACCCCAGAGATCTGGGAGAGCTACTGTTGAGCCATGGAGTACCTATGTATGTGTCAGTCCCAAAACTGTATCAGATAATTTTTGACCAGATCTACCCAGTGTCTCCTTGATAGAAGCCGTTGTTTCATGATTAGGATTTTTTCAGCAACCTGAAACCTGTTATAAAGTAAAAAATGCTAGCTTGTGTTAAATAGGAGTTTAGAACCATCTTTGCATACCTGCCTTACATTTGTAGACTGACCATGCTACAACATCTGGTTCCCAGATGTGCTGTCTTCAAATCATTTTATTACATATATATCCAAGCATTTCTCTTATGTTCAGCTATATTATTTCTATGTCTGGTCTTATAGGATGAAAGTCCATCCAGTCGTTTAACACACCTTGTGACTGTCGTTGCAAATGCCATCATTTCTATAGTTTTCCTTCTTTTTCTGTCTTATTAACTCAGTACTTCCCATCAAACATCAGCTGAAGAAATATGTTTCTCTAGCAAAGTTAGAAATGTTTCCATTCCATAGCTATGCTTGATCACTGCAGTTCTGTCATTAAACTCTGTAAAGCGAACTGACTTAATGAGATTGTGTTGCAAAGAGCAGCTTTCAGTTTTCTATATAAACAAGTCAATACAAGACAGAATATGATGAAATAAATATAAAAGGAAAAAAAACACACTTAAACAATAGACTATCTAAAATGAAATTTAGTTTCAAAGGTTCCTTTATCTTTATGATCTCAAATACTATCTTAAAATCTTTATTTTAATTGAAGAGCAAGAGCTTCCTTTCCTTTAAATAAGATATAAGTACTAGCTCCTTTACCAGAGAGTCATTTATTAAGGAAAACTTCATTGCAGAATAAAGCTGCTTCTGATGGCTAACTTCAAAAAACTTTCTCAAGTGTACCAAGTAGGAGGTCCAAACCTAAAAATCTTTATATCTTCTGCAATGGCAGCAATAATTTACTGCTACCAATTTATCAGTCTCATTGCATTACTGGTCTTTGGTAAGGTGAATCGAGATATTCAATTTTCTTGATTAACTTTATTAGTTTATATCAATGTTCCTCCCTTTATGCAAAGCTGAGGGACTTCCTGCATGCAATAGTAGAGGTATCTGTGGTTTCAGCTATCTCTGATGTGAGCTTATGCCCAAGTCCAGACTCATTCACTCTCTGATGAATGAGATGCTTGGGAAAGCAGATGCAGGGCCCTGCATTGCCAGACTGTGGGGACACCGGGGAGAGGAGGATGCACATCCTCAAATCCTTTCAGAACCAAGGCTGTGATATGCAATGAAGAAAGTCTGTTCTAGCCTTAAGACATTATTTTCAGCTCTGTGGAAGAGAGACTTTTCTATCTCTTGATATTCTTGTTGGCAGTTCAGGTAAGATCAGCCTCAAGGACCTGGGTACTTGTGTAGCTATAGTAAGAGGTGGACACAAAAACAAGGTTGGCTTCAGGGAGTCCCTTCCAGTTCTGAATCAGAGACCAAGAGCTTCAGAGGAATCTTGTTCTAGAAAACAAGTCTTATGAGGAGCGGCTGAGGGAACTGGGGTTTTTCAGCTTGGAGAAAAGAAGGCTCAGGGGAGACCTTATTGTACTTTACAATTACCTTAAAGAATGTTGTAGCAAGGGGGGATCGGTTTCTTCTCCCAAGCACCAAGTGATGAGACAAGGGGAAATGACATCATGTTGTGCCAGGGGAGGTTTAGGTTGGATATCAGGAGAAATTTCTTTACTGAAAGAGTTTTGAAGCATTGGGATAGGCTGCCCAGATATGTAGTTGAATCATCATCCCTGGAGGTCTTCAAGAAATGTGTAGATGTAGAACTTAGTAGTATGGTTTAGTGGTAGACTTCAGTACTAAGATAAAGGTTGGACTAGATGATGTTAGAGGTCTTTTCCAACCTGAATGATTCTATGATTCCATGATTCTATGATCTCTGTCTTCTTAGCCTTTCTAGTTGGCTACTATAGCTATCGCAACCCTAAATGTACTTGCTGCTATGAAGCCAATCTTTGGCACTTAATTCTTCTCTCCCCTACAAGTTGATGCCTTTCAGGCACTGAGACCATCCCTTGAGATTTCTGTGCTCAAAGCTGGCAATGCAAATTGGAGGATCTGCAAAGCTGGGTGTGTCATTACTCAGCAGTCTTTACCAAATGCTTTACCAAATGTCTCTGGGCCCCATTCTCTGCATCTATAAAGCAGGGATGGATGACATTTCCCTGCCTCAAAGGATGAGGATAACTACAGTAAAGATTGTGCAGCATTCAGATACTACGTACCAATTACACAGGGCATTGGGATGTAATAAGAAAGCTCAGGAAAGAAAAGGCCATGACAATAAAGCTAAATGAATTATTTACAGTCAACTCCAGGATAAGTTTAAGGATGAAACCACAGAAGAGCCTTTCAGATCTGTGAAATCAATGGAGCAGTTTGCACTTGATGTGTCAGTAGACAAAGTTTAATAACAAATCAATAAAGTGAATTGCAATAAATTACGAGTACCAAATGAATGACTCAAACATGAGGAAATATAAAATGAAAAGCCAGTTTTTTACAGGGAGACCATAAATAGATCAAGTTTGAATTGAGCAGCAGGTAGATCTACTTAACTTCTTTAAAGACTCGGAAGAACTCCATGGATTAGGAGTTTCCAGCTGACATAGTAAACCTGGATTTCCAGAAAACTTATAACTAACTTCCTAATTGTTCCCATTAGTGATTTAGAAAAGGTAGCAAAAAAAGAAGCAATAGTTATCAAAAACATGTATCAAGGGTAGCAAACCCAGTAGCACACCCAAAAACTGACCAAGAAGACTTACAAAAGGATGTCAAAATATCAAGTGACTGGGTGATAAATTCTTTATGAAATTCAATATTAATACATACAAAGTTAGACATGGTGAATACCCATGGTCTTTGATAAATGTTCATACTGATGTTCCGTAACTAAACAATTACTCCCAGGAGAAGAAATGTTGGCAACTTTGTATATTGTTCTAGGAAAATGAATTCAATAATTGGCAGTCATGAAAAAGGCAAATTTGTTCCCAGAGTTTTGAAGAAATGAATAAAGAACCAAACAGAAATCATTGTAACTATACCACCATACAAAGATACCCCTACTCTGGTATTACCAGCAGTCCCGATCCCCTCATTCTGAAGAGGATCTGCCAAAGGTAGAAAGGGAGCAGAGAGCCCTATAAGGACAATCTTCTCACAGGAATAAATTATACAGATGAGGACTTCTCAACTTTAAAAAGGTGACCTTTTTAAAGACTATGATAAAAGTTAAGAAATTATGAATTTGGGGGAAGAGGAGAATATTATTGTTCACTGTTCTCACAAAACAAGAAATTGAAGGTATCAATTTAACCACTAAGAGATAATATACAAGACTTACTTAAGCAGAGGATGTAGCAGAGGTTGAAAAATTAAATGGACATAAAAAAAACTTCCAAAGAAGAAAAAAGCATCAAGTGCTAATTTTATAGTTTCAGAGCATCGGCTATCAGATACTATTAGACACAGAATAATGGGTGTGAAGGACCTTAAGTCCAGCCAAAATTGGTGGTCATGTTCACCTTCATGTGTTCGCCATGCACCACTGGGATTTGGTTTTGATCTGTATAATCTGAAACAATAGTCATTGGGCTCATGATGACCTGCTTGAAAGACATTTTTTATGTTTATATCCTGCCCTAGCTGTAGAAACCAACAAAGGAATTCAAGCTGAAACTTCATCTGCACACTTGTACATAATTGATGCAGCTGCCCATAAACACTGCATTAGAGTGGGACCCAGAAAAAAGCTGGGACTCACTCCTAAGGCTAACAATTTTCTCCAGGCTATGTAGGTTACTGTACATATCTCTGCTTTACATATACTTCCTGTATGAGAAAGCTTCGAGCTTGAAAAGTCCTAATTAAGAGACAGACATTACTATTTTTATGTTCTTATCTAAACATTTATTTTAGATAAGACCATTCCCTTTTCTTTCTTCTGATAGCTATGTATAAAGGGATGATTCTGATTTTAAAATCTTGGCGTTTAAAGTTTATAAATCAAAATAGTTGAAGTTAATTTACAGAATACTATTTCAGGGAGTCATTGGGTTTTCCAGTACTGAGTATCAGTGCACAATTGAAATGCATACAAGGGATAAAAACCCACTGAAGATTTAAGGGCATTGAACAATCTTCCCAAAACACTTTTTTTTTTTGACTTATTCATTGTTTTCATGAACATCTATGAATTTATTTTTACAGAATTTTACTGGTAAAATACAAAATGTTATAATTTTAGAAGTACCTACATATGTTCATGTTTGCAAGATAGCAAGTGCATGCACGTCTTTCAAGCCTAGCATAGTAATATTCATATTTTAATCATACTATTGAATACATGTAGTGTCCTCATACAGCACCATTATTTCTTTATGCAGTTAATCCAAGTATTCCTCAGTTTTAGTGGGAATCTTCCACTAAAAATCTAGTTCCTTTTGCCTTTGGGTAAAAAACATGAGTAGAAGGTTAATTTCCTGGAAACTGTTTCCCAGCCTCATTAGCCAAAACGTTTTAATCTTCAGAGAAAAAAACACTATTAAATTGGATGTCAAGTAAATGCTGAAGCAGCAACATCTAAATAAAAGTTTTAAGAAATATGTTTGTATTTTTACACCTCATAATAACATAAATAAGAGAAATATCATCATAATATTCATGCAAAAAGTGCCTTGGAGAAAAAAGATGCCACTGTTTCCTAAAGATATCTTTGTTCTTGTCTGTTGCTAAATGATTGACAGGGTAAAAAATGAAGTGATTAACTTCTAGCTGACAAAAAAACAGTAACTTGGGTCTGTAATGACAGCACCCGCGAGTGGCATAGTGTCCTGCTTATCTGCATTTTAAAGCAACAGCTGGGTCTTTTGCAAGGTCTGCGGAATTTTAAAGAGAAGCAAGATCAGAAACAACAGCACTTCTTTACCACAAATGCCATGAAACTGGTCCTCACAAAACAAGAGATTGAACAGAAATCACTGGGCATATGTGCAATAATTGTAGTGGTAGATGGAAGCTCTTATAATTTGTGACATCTATGTAAAATTCACCCTGGCATTTCTGAATCAGCATAACCCAGATGTATGCTTTCCCTATCTATCCATTCTTCTCTAGACTGAGACATTTGTCTTGAAGATCTTTTTGAATCTGAATATTTTTCTAAACGGAAGCTAATTATAAAAAGATGCTTGTGCTTTTGCCTTAGTATTACTCTACATTTAAGCAGTTAGACAAAGCTACACCACTGTTCAATACTGCCAACTGGTTTGCAACCTCACTGTTCAAGGCTAATCCCCTGTAGCACACACCATACACAGTGCTTAGCGCTAGGATCAGGTCTGCTTTGAGCCCCTATCACATCCTATGACCTTTAGAGACCATTATTTTATGAATGTGGTATTCTTCCTGTTCAAAGTGACTGAAGTAATGCTAATGGCATGTTGTAGCTTCACAGACTGTGTTTTATAGCATGATACCAGAATAGCATTTCACATCCTGAATGTGGAGGGCGTGAGGGCATATAGGGATCTCTGAGGTTGGAAGCCTGCTAGGATAGGGTTGCAAGACTGGCATACAAAGAGAAACAAATCCAGGGATGTCTTATCCATACTGCACAGAGAAATCTTTGGAGTGAACTGTCTTAAAATAACATATCCATATTTGGTCTCAGAGGCAACCAGGTACTTTGCTCCAAAAGAGAGTTTGGGAGTAAATTAGCAGTATGGTGTGAGCAATCAAGGCTCTGAGTGCAAACTGGGCTGTGAGGTTATCTGGATTATATAGTCATAACCAAAGAATTGTGCCACAGTAACATATTTTAAGAAATCATATCATTTTGTTGGTGAGATAAAGCTATGTCCAACATAACACGTTTCAGCAGCTGGAACTCCCATTTTGGAGTTAAATGAATTCATTAAAATGAATGTCGCTCACAAATCAACTATGATATTTTCTTGGCTAATCATTGATATTGTCTTTAAAATGGCTTGTTAGTTTAATGGTTTCTTTGGGAGAAAATGGCAGCTCTGACTATACAACCCCATGAAAATCCAGGCTGGCATGTGATTTGTTTTAGATATAGATTTGACTGTGATTGTAATTGCCTTGGAGTAACTTGATGATCACTATTCAGAAAACTTCAGATGATCCTGAAAATTAGAGCCATTTCTAATGTTACCTCTTTGATAGTTGTTTCAAGTTCAACAGGGTAAAAGAGTACTGAATACAGCCTATGACAAAACTTTCTAGACACTTCTAGTCAAAGCTGAGAGTAAGATTCAGACTGACTGGTTTTGATGCCTAAAATAGTCTTAGATGGATTTTAAGCACCAATGTCTTCCTGAAAAAATCAGAGTTCCTACTACCCAATATGTCTCTCTCTCTCTCTCTCTCATTTAAACATCTGTGGAATTCACATTTAAGGCAGACAAATATCCAAGCTGCATTTAATCCCTACAAGGCTTAAAAAAGCATATACAAAGTTGAATGCAGGAAAAAAAATAAAAAAAAAATAAAAAAAAATCCATTCAAAAATGCAACTGTGATATTTACCTTTTTCTAGTAGACTAGTGAGACTAGTGGGTAGAGACTAACTTGGGTATGGGAGATTCAAGGTTTTCCCACTCCATTGATTGAGTAGATATAAATTCAGTTCTCTCAGCAGACTGAAGGGATTCAAAGACAGAACACTCTCATTTTCATAAACTGAAGGTTCACAAGACTGTCATTTGTGGAAAAACAAACAAAAACCAAAATTTTTTTTCACCCATTCTCTTGAAACGGCATTGTGACCAAGTGGTAAGGAATGTTAAAGTTTGGGAGGAAGAAGTTGGTGGGAACCTCTTGACTGGGGGCTCAGGGATTCAGCTGCCAATGTGCTATCCTGGCTGTTGTCAGTGGTTGTAGGCAGACTTTGACTGAAACAGAAATAATATGGGAAAAAGGACATGCACCTGCCAGGATATTTTGCAAAATGCAAGATACTGTCATCACCACCATCTCTTCCTCTTATATTTTAAGCAAAGATTGGTGCCTAGTAAGTAATTAAGAACCTGTCCTCACTTGTATAACTTTGCTCTTAAGTTCCTGGGTATCTGGAATATATCAAGTTTTCAGCAAGAATAAGAATTCAGGCATATGCCTGCATTCAATTTTTCCTCTGAGCTAAATTCAGGGCAGAATGATTCAATCTAACCCACCTCTAAGGTGTTGCTGTGCTCTGTAAAGGAGCTCCATTAAGGATATATCTAGCTAAACCCTCTGCCTAGCACATCAAAACTGAAATCTCTACAAGCTACTTCCATTTACTGTATGCAGAATTCACGTGACTAAGTTAATCACCTTGTTATCACCATCTGTAGACCATGTATCTATTTATGAGATGCTTTGATACCAAGGCTGTGCTCCTGTAGCTCACAACGTGGCTTGCAAGTTGCATTTGCTTCCATTAGAAGTACAGGTGACATTGGAGTCTGCTATGTTCACTGCCACTACATCTTCACTCTGCCCACTCCTACAAGCCACCTTGGAAGATGCTTTTAACAAAGTCAGTTCCAAGCTCATCAATCAGCAATAACTTATTTTTTTATTTATTTTTAATACAGGCTGGTAAACTTAAAAGGATCCTCTGCTTTGACCAAACAGTCTATTGTCCTTGACTGACACTGAAAACTACTCAGTATGGAGAGGGGTGATTCAAGATCTGACCCATTTTGTATTGACTTGAGGAAGAACAACAGTGTGCCATGTTGCTGAATGGCAACATCAATTTCTTAAAC
The DNA here is from genome assembly GCA_011076525.1 of Nettapus auritus. Classification (NCBI taxonomy): domain Eukaryota; kingdom Metazoa; phylum Chordata; class Aves; order Anseriformes; family Anatidae; genus Nettapus; species Nettapus auritus. The sequence goes on from CM021765.1 coordinate 198,027,983, forward strand.
ACTGTGCTGTGAGATCAATGAAGATAAATCAATACATCACTTAACAAATGGTGGCATGGAAAGAAGTCTCATAGGCTTTGCCTAAGGAGATAAGAGAAGGGAGGTAAGGAGCAGTGTTAGCTGCAAACACAATAAACCAAATACTGGGAAAGTCCTACAAAAATGCATTAACCTCCTTCACAGACTGTCAACGAATGGGATTATCTAGAGCTCAAGTATTTTGCTTCCTGTCATTAAGAGCTCATCCCTCAGTTTTACTAAATAAAACCTAGAGGTTTACCAAATAAAATGATATTATCTTCTGCCTACATAGCATAAGGAAAAGGATGAGAATAGGATTTAAAATGAGGCAAGAGTGATGTGACAGCAATGAAAAGATTTACATTATTACAAACGGTCTGGGAGAGCCTGAAAAACTCAGAACATTGAAATATGGATACTGTCATGCTACCATGCTTTGTTATAATTTAAGCATTTCTTCATTTTCAGTTAACATGATTTTGAAAGGAATGCTGTTGGAAAAGCATTGTTTTTATGGTTGTGTTAGGTGTTGAAGTATGTTTTCAGGTAGTTAACAGTATTCTGTTTCCGTCATTTCTCTCAATTAATTGTGAGGGGTGATTTGTTTGAGAAGAGGACAGATTGGAAGTAGAAGGCATTCATGATGGTTTAATTATGGCTTAACTGATGTCTTATGAAATTTGAGAAAACTGCCACATTATTGAATGGATGAAAATTCATTATGATGCTTTTACTATAGCACACTGAATTGTGACATTATTCAGCTGAGCAGAATTCTTGGAAAAGTCAAATACGTCATTGATAAAGGTGCATTTTTTCAAAGGCTATTTTATTTGTATATTGATGCAAGAATAGCAAGATGAGAAAAAATGAATGGAGTATGCTTCTAGAGGAGTGTAATTCCATTCTTTCTGACACCCAGGAAGGAATAAATCCAAATTAAGCTAGAAAAATTCATGTGAAATGCACAACTAGATTTCAGGAGTGGAAATACATATCATGGGATGGACTATAATTTCAAAACTGCTCAAGGGAACAAGCATTGAACTCACTAATTTCACTAATCATTGAATCTCACTAATTTGCTTCTCACTCAATCCCCAGATTTAATAGATGTCTGTAACTATAATCACAGGGAACATCCTTAAGGTTTGTTTATTACAGCCTGAGCCCCAGACTTCCAAAATCCCATCTACTTCACTCAAAGTTCCAGACATACACAAAACCAGGGGCTGAAGTGTTGAAAGATGTGAAATGTAATGACTGCTGCTGTGCTATTGAAGTAATGAAGAGCTGAAAACCATGACTGATGAGCTCTTAGATAATAGCTTAATGAGTAAAATACCCCTAATTCATCAAAGGACTAGTGGTTATCTACACAAGGTATCCGCGGTATGCTACAGAGAAGGATGTGGAGACCAGAAAACATCCACATATAGCATTTAAAGAGATGGATAAAGCAAGAATGGAACAAAATGGTATTAATCATTTCAGGTCATACATACACATCATGTATGTTAAGCAATTAGTGCATAAAGAAGGCATGAAGGAAAACAAAACTGTATAGAGAACAGATACAACATGAGTAAAATAAACATGCAACTTGATTTTTTAAAACTTTTTTTGTTTGTTTGTTTTAATTTGAACTACTAGGCAGATGCCACCGTGTGATGCTTGATTACTAGCATCCTGTGTTAAATGTACAAAATACAGTATACAGGTATGGGGGCAGGGGATGGTGCAAGGAAAGCCAAAGCTCAGCACAAGTTGAGGCTTGCCAGGGGTGTCAAGGTCAACAGGAGCTTCTACACCTGTATTGGCATTAAAAGGCTGAACAAAGGAAATGTGTGAGCATTGCTGAATGGGGTGATTTAGTGACAGGAGACACAGATAAGGCTCACTTCCTTCCTTGTTTCAGTCTTTACCAACAGGGTGTCACCAGGTGCTATGCTTGGAAATGGTGTTCAGGAAGAAGAAAGACCAGCAGTGGGTAAAGACTGAACTCAACCCATACATATCCACGAGACCTGATGGGCTGTATGCAAGGGGGCTGAAAGAACTGGTCAATGTCACAGCCAGGCCTCTGTCATCTTTTAAAGGCTGTGGAGATCAGAATATGTTACTGATGACTGGAAGTGGCAAATGTTGTACTCATCTTCAAAAAAACAGCCAAAATGTTTATTCAAAGATGAGTCCTAAGTCCTGCACCTGTGACTACTAACCTCCTCATCCATGAAAATATGGAGATTGTCCTTAGTTCTCCTTTTGTTGCTAATGTATTTACAGAAGTAATTATTATTGTATTTAACAGCAGTAGCCAGATTAATTTAAGTAGGGCTTTGGCCCTTCTGATATTTTCCATGCAGAGCCTCACAATGTCTTTGCAGTCCTCCTGGCCCACCCCTTCCTCCAAAGGTCATAAACTCTCTCTCTTCCTCCCCCCCCCCCTCCCCCCCCCCCGTTTCTTTTTTTTTTTTTTTTTTTTTTTTTTTTTTTTTGGTCTTCTTTACCACCATCACATCTTTTGGCACATGGGAACAACCTGCAGCTTTAGGATTTCCTTCCTGTACTACTTTGTCCTTCAGGAATGCCACGCAAGGGACTCTGTGAACCAGTCTAAACAGGCTGAAGTCTATTAATTCATGATCACTATGCTCAGGATGGCCTACAACCTTCACATCACCACAAGCCCTTCTCTCTCCTGAGAAGCAGGATCAATGAAGCCATCATGATTATTTAACAATGGTCATTATCACTGAAAATACACTGAAGTTAAACTGTTCTTCCTCCATTAAAGCAGTACATACAATTTCACAGGCATTCAAGAAACGTAAAGAACAGCACCCTTATACAGAGCATGATTACACAGCAACCCAGAACTATTCTAGAACTGGAAATAAGCATCTCATTTTTAAAATTTATTTATTTATTTATTTTCCCCATCACAATTACCAATTAATTAGCTGTTAGGGAAATCTACGTCAGACAAAATATTGGCAGTGGAAACATCAGCCTTCCTAGTAGATGGCTGCTTTTACCAGTGAAAAATGCTAAGAAATGAGGAAATAAATTCTAAAATTAGTCAATCAGCTCAAACAAAGTTTCAGTTATTCATGTAATTGGGGATGATTAGATCACTCTGTACACACTGGGAAAAAAATCATTCACAGAAATACTGAATAATCTTTAAGTCATTATGATTATTTCAAAAGTATTTGTATTTTCATACAAGCATTCCTCACCAGCTTTGATTAGACTAAATTATTTCTGTTGGTGCTTCATTTTTCCAGGAATACTCTGCATAGCTGATTTCTTAAATGATCTTCACCCTATAAAGTCCCATTATCATGTGAGGCACCATGAAAAAAATTTCTGGTATTTGACTTCAAAAGATTGTAATGTTTCTGGTATAAATATCTTTCAGAGATAATCATACTGAAGTAGTTGACCTGAATGTTAGCAAGTCTACTTTCAAGCAATACTCAAAGAAGAAAAGTGTTGTTTTTACCTACAGCTCAGCAATCCCAGTCCTCTCTTGTGGGTGTAGACTTCTTGATATATAACAAAGACACAATTACAAGTATTCCCTATTTGCTGACTGAATAGAGGAAGTCCCTGATTTAGAAGGTTATGCCTCTAGAGTAAGTGTTGAGATGGATCCCATGCCAATAATCTTGGACTGTAGCTCATTTCCAGAACAACAGCCCAACAGAGAAATAAGAGAATTTAAAACTACATAGATTTCTATTTTTGTTTGTTCAACCTGTCATAACAGCGATGGATGAAAAGCCAGACATCTGATATGCATTCTAAGGAAAGGATGCGGTGATATGTTCTCAAAGGAGTTTATTTGAGTCAACATGGTTTCTTTACAACTTGTGTGGCTCCAGCATCTTAGTTATAAGACAGAAGTAAGGGAGAGACTGGATTATCCTTTTCTTAAACCTGTTGTGATTTTCTTGTTTATGACACCTCATAGCTTTAACCAGGGCCAAGGTCATTAACTGGAAATTCAAACATTAGAAGTACCCTTCTGATCCCATTAGAAAAAGTGATTGGTAAGTCATGTATTTCCTCCCTTTTGTTGGCAATAAAAAAAGATAAAAAGCCAACCTATTCTCACATATCTAATTCAGAAATTTCAGATCAATTTTGATCTCAAACTTCAGTGTTCTGTAACTGAAAGACTCTTTATTCAAACAATTTATTCAAACTCTATTTTATCTCCAATAGCTACAAGTAGGTGTCCTACAATGAACAAACAACTCATCATAGTGCTTCAGCATCACTCCATCTCTCTCTAGCAATATACTTGTGTATTTTAGATCTTAGATCATTTCACAAAGAGCTCAGATAGGATAGAAAATTATTTGTGTCCTTTAAACAAACAGGGAACTTCCAAGCACCATCTTTCTGGGTAAAATTCTTATTAGCCCTACAATTTTTGCCTGAGTTACATTGTATTACTCCATGATTCATGCTACATTAACCATTAGTTATACTGGCTGTAGATATGTTTCACTGCTGCTTGTAAAGGACATAATTATTACTTGCTTTTTATTACACTCTTTTAGAATAATTTCCTTATTCTATATCCTTATCTGTCTGCTCTTCCCAAATATAATAAAATCCCATTTCACATTCATGTGCCCTATATCTCTGGAATATATTTAGACACCAAGGCAGCTGGCAAAAGAAAAAAAAAAAAAAAGCAAATCTTTAGTATAACAGTATAACGTATAACATGCTGGGCAATGTGCAACATTTCCATAGATGGAACACAACACAAAAAGCTGAACTGAAGCAACTTCATATTTTTATAAAATTTCCCAATAAAGTAGCATTCAAACCTAAGGATAACTGAAGCATCCTTTCTTAAAAATTCAAAACCCATTAACCAAATAGGGATTTTTCTTTCTCATCCTAATGTAAATCAAGAGCTGCTGCAATAAACGAAAGAAAATTATAGCAGTTGGAAAGTTTAGGGAAAAGAAACTTTAACCCTTCTTCATACTGCCCACCCTAAAAAGGAATATGTTCTTATGTTGGTCCAGTGCCTGATGATTTTGGAATGCTGATACAGAAAAAATGAAACTAAAATAGCTTAAGGAGCACCTACCACACAGTTATTTCACACTCTACCAAGAGGAAAACAACCTCATGTTTTCCAGACTCTGAATTCAGCAAGGGTCCTTGCATTCATCTGAATAATTTTCAAGTCATTAATTCAGTCAAAGTCCCTATTATTTCATACCTTCAATAAGAATATCTTGTCTGCTGATGGATATTCCTTTTTATTTTATTTTTTATTTTTTATTTTTATTTTTCCTACTTCTACAGTCTTGTAGCCAAAGCTGCTGAAATCCTCCTTCAGGGCAAAACTATCTGTTGAATTTTATCCAGCCTTTTTTAATAGCTGTGAAGCTGTGATTTTCCTTAAAGGGATCCTATAGGGGAGTACTGCTAACTGAATCACTGTCTACACTCATGTAAAGGACAGACAAAATCAGAAATATTGATTACTGAAGATGGATTTTTTTTTTTAATCCCCATATTCCTAATGATGTTCTTTTTAATCACTTTCTGAATCTTAGCAGCAAACAACAATATGAATGCAAGAAAATTAGAAATAACCTAAAAAATACAATTTCCTGAAAGTACCAAGAAAATAAAAGATCATTATATTAACATAGTAACTATAATAAAAATTCATCCTTCCTGACTTATGCAAATATGCTGCATATGCACATTCAGATATTGAAATAATTTCTCAGGCACTTGCTTAATGAGATCAAATCTATGTGAAAGAACTGAACTGGTAAAATCATCCAGTTATCTGCCTTAAACCAGTGAACTTTGCCTGGCTGCCTGGCTTAATTTCTGCTGTGCATGGAAGTTTATAACCTGTGCTGAATGCCTTTGGTTACTGCACCTGTATCAGGAGGTGGTGTGGTCTGTGGAGTTTACACATCTTGTAGTAGCAACCACCAGATCTGGCTGGATAGTTAGCCCAGCACAGAACCTGATAGGAAGTGTGTCCACTTGTATTCATTATTATTATTACTTTTTTTTTTTTTTTTTTTTTTCCTTACAGCTATTATTTGGATCCAGCTACCACTATTCTAATGAATTATTGAACCTAAGTAGGTAACTCAATTTCCACAGACTTAAATTCAGGTCCAGTTCAGTTTTGTTTACAGACGTCCTGAAGCACAAGAGCTTTTCAAGATGAATCCACATGCAAATATCAATGACAAAGAAAGAATTCTGGTTTTTACTCCTGGAACTTTCCATGATTCTGACTTGCAACCAGAGTAAAGACTGATGAGTTCAATTGTATTTTAGCTGGGTTAACAACAGCTAGAATGAAACCCATATGAATCAGATTTGACGTGCTGTGTGCTGAAATCATGTAGGTCCTAATAGCTCTATTAGCTATTATGAACCTAATTCTGACCATGGTAATGGCAGTGGAGATCATCCTGAGTGTGAAGTCAAGACCAGACACCAGATTGCTGAATAACAAAAATAAGTTGTATTAAAATCTAGGTATTTAACAAGGTGATAAATTCACTATTATATTAACAGTAAGTGGATGTCATAAAAATCTGTCTGTAGCATCATGTCTGGAAGAGACACCACAGCAGGATTACTCTGAGGGTGAATGTACTTTGTGGGGCATCTCACAGGATATTGCATTCACAGCTCCTCGCTGCAGCAGGGTCTTCTTGTTGGAATAGCTCACTACAGGTATGGTAATGCTCTGAATGTCACTATAGAAAGGACAAAATCACTTTCAGCGGTAATACTGAAAGGGAAAATTGCATTTTGAATTTGTGTATCATGTTAGAAACATTGCTTCTGCCATGGCCCCTGCACTTCTACTGAAAATGTTTTTGATTCTGTTTACAGTCTCTGTTAAACTGTTTTCAAGATAAGTTCACGTAGATGTCTGTTTCCTTCTACAGAAATACATGGGCATTTTTCAAATCAAAACTTTACTTCTCATATAAGAAGAGTTCTCTCAGTATTCTGAGTACCACAAATCTTGACAAATGCAAATCCAACTGCCTGGGTACAGAGGGGAACAGACAAAAGGTCTGAACTGTGTGTGACTCTGTATCTTGAACCATCTGCAAGAGAGAGGTAAGATACTGCTTGATGGCTATTAGGCTGGGCTTCCTATTCATGACTGATAACCTGTGATACTTATCTGCAGAAATTGTCTTAGAGTCTCAGCAGCAAGGAGTAATTACAACAGCCAGTCACTGCAACCTCTACCTGTATTCTAAAGTGCCTCAAGGACATTAAGAAGAGACAATGTGGCTGCAGAGATAGCACTTGTTGAGAGGGAAAATTACAGACCTTTTTAGTTTGCAGAAAGAGAGGAATATTGATACTTCTGGAAATGAAAAGGACACACTTACCATGATCAGCATGCTAGGGTAAAAACTATTTCAAACTGGAATAACTAAAATCTAGGTGGCTAGAAATATGAGGCTATAAAAATTTTCTCCTATTCCCTCAAGTAACTGCTTCTATCCTAACTTTTCACAAAGCTTTCAGCTGCTTCCTGTCACACCAGGACCCTTTTGAAGAACTAGGAGGAAGATGTGAGAATGGAGATAGCAACACGCTGTTGCCTTCCCTGTAGGCAGTAGTTTGTATAGCAACAAATATTATATGGTGCTAGCAGGCATATTTATAACTATAGCAGCACAATATACTGAGTGAAAGAATTGCATTGTCTGCGAGGTCAATTGAAAAACATGAGAAAAAGAAGTAGCTTTTATGGAAAGCCTATGAATTTTTCATTATCTTAAGTCTTATTTAGTGAGAAGCATCTGGCAGACTTTACCAAACAGCTCATAGTCTTCTTTTATTTGCTGCATTTCTACATAAGCAAATTAGATAAGAACTTTTAAGAGAAGTGTGGCCCAGTCAGTGTGTATGAGAGGCAAATCTGGAGACATGGCAGAAGGCAGACGCACAAACACACATACATATACACACATACGTGTATGCTAATTTCTGAAACATTTTTCTACTCTGTGTGCTCTGAATACAAGGTGCATTCAGAGAGAATCAGATCCCACCTGCCAAGACTATCAACTGTTGCGATACGACCATCCCCTAGAGCAAACTTTGCAAACTATCTGCATCTAAACCAGCACCTATTCAATGCAATGTCAATGAGGCCTGGGAGGTCCCAGTCTTTGTTCCCTGCTGTAGGACTTTGTTCCCTGCTGCAGAACAGGGTAGCAGAAAATGACCAGATGGAGATGTTGAAGAGCTCACTGTGATCCCCATCTTTGCTAAGCAATTCTCCAAATGCTTTGCAGGCTTGCTGTAGTTCGTACAGTCATTTCTATTTCTGATATCTCTATAAAAAGGTTGGGAAAGCCCACTGATCTCTTCCTCAGCCTCATCACTTAACTTGGTTGGGCTCTCTTCTCACAGGTGGACTGCTCTGCGGTGAGACAAAAGTTCCTCCTCATTTATCTTTATCAGAAGGCTCTTCAAATGAGAATTCCCACTGCTCTGTTCAGCAGGGTTATATTCTGTTTCAACACTGTTGTCAGCTTTCTACCAGTGCAGCTATTTTTGAGAGTCTGTTCTACAGCATCTTTATAACTTTTCCATTTAAGATGCTCAGGTGGAGAACTTGTTAACAGGGGCCAAGCAATCTTATCTCTTTCTCTCACATTGTACACTGCTAACCTGTACTGTGCCAATCCACATATTTAGATTTCTAACTTTCAACTGTAGTTCCATGAGTTTTTGCTTCAATGGGTTTCCTTCTCTGCATTCAGGATTTAACTTTCTGTCATGTACTTTTCCAGTTGAGAGCTGCACAAACCCATGGTGTCCTATTATAGCTGTTGACATGGAAACATCATAAGAAACTGTTTGTTGGATTAGACAGCTTTTTCAAATAGAACAGACAAAGCTTAAATGCATGTTTTGCTGACTCACTTTCAGCCATTTTAAGCCACAGACAGTTTATCTTCATTGTCACTTCCCCCCCCCCACCCCCCTCCCTGCACTGATGGATCATCTGAGTCTCTGCTTAGAAATGAGGCTGTCTGAAGCTGTGACTATCTTGATTATAGAAATTTCAAACAAATCCTATTTCCATACATGGCTAAGTTATTCATAATCATCTTCTGGCTTGGAAATGATTCTATCTGACATTTTCCTGCTGGATGAGGTTCTAAACCAGAAAGTAGGCAGTCCCACTAGGGAACAGGAAAGCAGAATATGTGTGCAAGGAAAAGCTATTAAAGGAGCTTTTAAGAAAAGAAAAAGGTGTGCTGCTTCTTTAGAGCAGACATTGCCTGTCAAGCACATTACCTGTTCTGGGACATTATTTAAATCACTTATGAAACAGAACAGTAAGGGAAATGGCCAGAAGTATGTGCTACTACTTACTTCTTCTGAAGCTGCTAATAGAAAAGCTTCTTCAGCAGGCATTAATAATTCAGCACTAAGGACATGATTTCAGATCTCAACCCGCTATTTCACATCTAACAAGTTTTACTGATAATGTAAAGATAAGATGAATTAGACAAGAAATGCTTTGATAACGAGCCGCTTTATATTCTGAGCTTTAAGAAGAGCTTGTTATCTGAGATTACTTTAGGCTGCAGTTTATTCACACAGGGCTCAGTCCTTCGAGCTGCTCACTACCACTTGCATTAGCTCATAATTTTGGACACAAAGAGTTTAACGATTTGCATAGCCACAAATACATACAGATAAATCTGTTTTTCATCCATCTTTTGACACAACTTTGTGACAGGGTTTCTGGGTTGTTGGCTTACCCCACAGCTAGGAATTGTGCATTGGGCTGGGGTGATGCATGGTCTCTCTGGGCAGCAGCAACACAACCCTGCAGGTGCCCAGCATCTCTGGGACCTCATGCAGGATGCCAGGGGTCACCAGACACCATCCTAAATTTCAGAGAAGACAGCATGGCTGAGTTGGTGGGCAAGAAGTATGTGAGATGCAGGACCACATCTCAGGAGGGAATCAGCTGGGCTTATTTCACACCAGTTACCTAAGAGTAGTAGGTCTGATAAACATGAAGGTATGAAGGAGAGAGCTGATGTCAAGCCAAGGCGAGTCTGCTTTGACTGAATTGTTTACATGTTTGTTCTTCACTCTCCATTAACCTCTTTTTTTTTTTTTTTTTGTCTCTGAAATATTATTAAAAATTGCAAACTAACCTCATTTTTCCCTAACTGTTCATTAGTATCAATACTGCAAGATACTAAGAAATATAGTGTCAGGAAAAACTACAGCAGCTTTTAAGGTAGGTGATAGTTTCATCTGACAATATATAAAATGCATTGATTTTCATAGTCCTAGGACTTAGGTGAAGCATATTGTTATATTTACAACATCACATTTCAGGGCTTATTTTCGCACCAAAATGCAATTACAATATAAGCCTGAAGGCTTTTCAATTGTGAATTCTCTAAGATTAATAATTCTCACGTCCATCTTTCAGCTGAGAGTGATAACACTCTCTAAAGATATCTGAACAGCAGGAAGCACTTCTTTACAGTGTAGGTGGCTTTAGAGTCACAGGCTGCCCAGAGAGGCTGTGCAGTCTCCTGGATCTCCTTGGAGATCTCCAGAAGCCACTCAGATGTGGTCCTGGGCAGCCTGCTCTGGGTGTCCCTGCTTGAGAGGGCATGATATCCATGAGAAGTCACCTCAGTAAAATCAGCCTGAATGCAGACATTCCTTGTTCTCAATTTTTAGTTAATAATAATAATAAAAAATAATATATCTCCTGAAAAGTCTGTACTTAGTGCTGTGGGATTAAGAACATAGTTGTTTTTGTAAACACCAAAACAGTGATCCTCCATACGCAGTCTGAGGTTCATAAGAAAACATAGCTGGATACTAGATTTGGTCTCGTTTTCCTACTTATTTTACACATAGTTTATGTGAACCAAATACTAAACATGAATTTCAAAACAGTAAATAATCTCTGTATTGGATGTATTGTCTGTTGTACCATCAGGTGACCTCATCTTTCTATCCTTCATTTTTCTCTGCTCCTCAGAACCTCTGATACTTAATAAAGAGCTGAGTGAATAATTATTCAGTTCCACTGCTTCAGCTCGCAAACATCCACCTGGGGAAAGGATCATTGGCTCTATGTCCAAGTGGAGGTCAGTGATGAGCAGTGTCCCTCAGTAGTCTGTCTTGGAACTGGTACTGTTGAGTATCTTTATCAACAACATAGACATTAGGACTGAGTGCACCCTCAGCAAGTTTGCAGAAGATACCAAGCTGAGTGGTGCAGTCAATACAACATAAGGAAGGGATGCTGTCCAAAGGAACCTGGACATGCTGAAGAAGTGGGCCCACATGAACCTAATGAAGTTTAACAAGGCCCAGTGCAAGGTCTGGGCTGGGGCAATCCTGGACGTGAGTACAAACTGGGAGAAAAACTCATTGAGACAGCCCTGCAGAGAAGGACTTGGGAGTTCTGGTGGATGAAAAGCTTGAAATGAGCCAGCAGTGCATGCTTGCAACCCAGAAGACCAACTGCATCCTGGGCTGCATCAACAGAGTGGCCAGAAGGTGGAGGGAGGTGTTTGTCCCCTTCTGCTCTGCCCTTGTGAGACCCCACCTGGAGTGCTGCATCCAGGTCTGGGACACCCAGCATAGGAAGGATGTGGACCTGTTAGAGGGGGTCCAGAGGAGGGCCACAAGGATGATCAGGGGGCTGGAGCACCTCTCCTGTGAAGAAAGGCTGAGAGAGCTAGTGGTCAGCTGGTAGTTCAGTCTGAAGAAGAGAAGGCTCAAGAGAGACCTCATTGCAGCCTTTCAGTACTTAAAGGGAGGCTTATAAAAAAGATGGAAAGTGACTTTTCACTCAGGCAGGTAATGACAGGACAAAGGGGAATTTTTTTGAACTAGAAGAGGAGAGATTGAGAATAGATGTTAGGATGAAATTCTTCACTGTAAGAGTGGTGAGGCACTGGAACAGGTTGTCCATAGAGGTTGTGGATGCGCCAACCCTGGAGCTGTTCAAGGCCAGGCTGGATGGGGCTTTGGGCAGCCTGGGCTGGTGGGAGGTGTCCCTGCACATGGCAGGGGAGTTGGAACTGGGTGGGTTTTAAGGTCCCTTCCAAACCAAATAATTCTGTGATGCTACAGTCTCTTAAGCATGCAGACTAACCCTCCAAACTTTGAAAAATAGACATTTGCACCATCTCCTTGGTTCTGACTCTGAGCATTGCTCACTGAAACCAGCGAAAATGCTCACTGCTTCCAGCAAGATCTGAAAACCCTATATTCAGAGAAAGAACAGCTAAAATGCAGTAATTGAATATTAAGAAACTCATACAAAACCAGCACATATGAAATGAGTAACTCCCCTATTGGGTTTCAATTTTCCAGTCTGAAATGGCATTTCAAGTGCAACAACCCATTCACAAGTGTAGGTTTTGTGCGTACCTATCTGACCATTTCCAAACATGTCTGCTAAAGACTATCAGAAAACCCAGCTTTTTGTACTATACCATTTAGCGCAGATTTTCCAAATGCAGTTTTCTGCTCTCTGCTGCCATTTGGACCACTCAGCTACCTAAGAATTATCCAAGATGAGTGAACAAACTGTAATAAGATTTCAATTCCCCTCACTTACCTGTCAATAAAGATAATTCTAATAGTTTCCGTCATGCCATTCAAGTACAGGCACGGCTCCGTAAGCTCCAGCTATTTCTCTCTTAAAAGCAAACAATAATACTGAGGGGCCAAACTCACATTTAGTCTCCAGAAATTTAGACTGACCTACTATGTTCTGAAGCCTGATATGTGCAGCGTGATGACACTGGTGGACAATGGTCCTTGTGGGTCCCCTCCAACTTGGGATATTTCATGAATCATAAACTTACCCAGCTTGAGGACCATGCACTGAACACGGGTCTATCGTCAAACACTCAACAGCACTAATGAAAGTGGCAAATAAATATAGACAGAATTCTTGGGGATAAGAACACATAAAACAAACCGGACTACTTTAAAAACTGCATTGCAGTGACTTACTCAAACACACAGCAGAAAAAGACATAGAACAAACAGCCATAGAGCCTGATGTTACCACTTCTACAAGGTACACATGCACACTGTGCACGTGTGTGTGTCTGCGTGTGCCCGTGTGGGTGTGGCTCAGGTCTCACAGCTTTAAGTGACTGTAATATAGATGTTTACAACTCAGCTAATCACCTGAGGCTCCTTCCACTCAACTGTGAGAAACAGACGTTTTTAGGGCATGATGTGCCTGAGCAATTTTAGATGTCTGCTTCCAAATGAGATGAATTGTACTCTGAAAGTGCCAAAAGCATTCCACTGACTCTAGAGAGAGACTAAGCAACTAGCTTAAATGAAGACCATGTACATGTGGTTATAACATATTTAACAGTAACTTATCTCTATATAGATATTTATATATTATGTCTCCTTGCAATAGATAGGTGTGACCATTTCATACCTCTGCTGTTTCCCTCAGCATCTCCTTCAAAAAAAAAAAAAAAAAAAAAAGAAAAAAAAAAAAAAAAAATTACATCTTTATCACATTTCTCCTTCTAATCTATAGAGTAGAGCTTTCTATCACCTATGCTGATGATATCGTCACAAATTCAGATTTCACCACCAGGATGTCTCCACAGCTTGCATTTATCATGTTGATGTCAGACTGCTCTTATCACAACCTGCTGTGCAGTGCTCCCAGGAGAGTTTAGCCCATGGAGCCTTGATCGAATGCTCAGTGGCCTATGGGGGTTCACTGTCTCCAAACTGACAGGGAGATTGAAGGGTGGCTGTAACAGACATTACATAAAACCAGCTCCGCATGTCACATGTGATCTTCACAAACTGCTTCAGCCAAAGTCTTCAGTTGTAACTCAGCAAAGTTCTGAAGTCAGAATTTCCGTGATTTGTTGGTAATCAAGTCTCTCGAAGCTATACAGCATCATGCTGATTTCTAAGATGCTCAGGAAATGCACGTAAAGGTGTCTAAGACCTAATGGAGAATTTATTGTGCTGGAAATTGGAAGTTGGAAATTGGAGTAAACATCCCAAAGTGTCTCAGCCTTGACTTCCTTTCAGCTGTTGCTAAGTTGCTATGGCAAATCTTCAGATTCTGTTCCTTAGGGCTCAATGGATAGAGTTAATTTACTTCCTGGTAGCTGGTGTGGTCCTGTGCTTTTTGTTTAGGATGAGAATAATGCTGATAGCACACTGAAGTTTAGCTGTTGCAGAGCAGTATTTGCACAGAGCCAAGGACATTCAGCTTCTGGTGCTGCCCTGCCAGTGAGGTACCTGTGGGTGCACAATGAACTGGGAGGGGACACAGGCAGGAGCTGACCCAGACTGGCCACAGGGATGACTCATACCATGTGGTGTCATGATGAACAATGAATATGGGGGGTAGTTGACCAGGGGGGCAGCTGCTGTTGGGAGTCTGGTTGGGCATTGGTCAGTGGGTGATGAGCAATGCATTGCACATAACTTGTTTTGTATATCCTTTTATCATAATTATTATTTCCTTTCCTTTTCCATCCTATTAAACTGTGTTTATCTCAACCAGGAATTTTTCCTTTTTTTTATGATTCTCTCCACAATCCCCTTGTGGGGTTGAGGTGGGTGTGAGCGAATGGCTGTGTAGTGCTTAGCTGCCTGCTGGGTTAAACTACAGCACCTTCAAAAGGCTGTCATGTCTTTACATTAAATAACATCATCTAGCATTTCCTAAGAGTTCTCACAAACTGGCTGAAAAATTCACCTATGGATCTGGATCTACAAGGACAAAGGAAAGCACATATCTATTTCAAAATAACCAAATATATAGTTCTACAAGAGCAGATTTTAAAAGCTTGAGTACATAGAAAAGGAAGATAAACAATTGCATGTGTAATACAAAAGAAAACTATGTGTGTTTATAGCACAGCACAGCACTTAGCTGGTGAAAGGTTTGTCTCCTTTCCTCATTAATCATGAGCTGATATATGAATCTCATTGAATTGAAAAGAGTAATAGTCAATTTTTTAGCCTCTCATTTCAGTTATTGAATTCAAATTAAATTCACTTAACAGCAGTAACAAATGAATTCTAAATAACAGAATTTGCTATTTTTCACATGCATTCTCTCGCTTTTTGCTTTTTGTATTTTTTTTTTCCTCATTGGAGAGATTGGCAAAGAGGATGTGAGCTCCTAAACAAGTTAACAGCATGTCCCACTGCTCAGTCCTCGCCTGAAGTCTCTTAATGCTTTGTCATTAGCAGTGTGACCTTTCTGAAAACATCCCAGAGACATAGGTTATGATACAAAAGGAAGAGTAAGTTTTGAAAAAACGTTTTCAGAAAATTCATGGAAAATATTCTAGGAGGCATCAGAAAGTCTTAAGACAGACTGAGATAAATAAATAAATAAAGAAGAAACACAAAATGATTTTATTGGCGTGTCACTTTTTTGAAGAGGATTCTGAGACAGCAGTGAGACTGATGGAAGGTGGCTGCACACTGAGATGGGTTTTCTTACAACAGCATAAGCCCGAGGATGGTGGGAGTGGGGGAAATCAGAGATTGCGAGGTAAGTAAGAAAAACCTGCACTTAATGAGCCCTGCATCCATTGGGAAATCTCCTCACAGAGCTTTGCTTTTTCTCACCCTCTTTTACTTCAGCTGTACAATGAGCAGATTATTATATGCATTTTCAGTTGTTACAGCATATGTAGAACTTAATTTTATTTCCTTGCACTGGAATTTGCTTTGATTAAACTCTCTGGCTAAAAAATGACTATCCTAGTATTCAGTGAAGGACAGGAAAATGGGAAAACAGCAAACTTGACTTGGCTTTACAGCTACAGATTTGCAACATGTGGTAATTTACCTCCAGTTCTTTTGCAGACTCTGGCCAGAATGATTGACTGAAATAGAAGTGTCATGGATTGTAAGAATACCAAAATATGGTGAATCCTAGACTTTTTACAGGTGTTGCTATCTGTAAAGAGTTTGCACATAAAGTGCCCCAAAAATTTAAATCTCAGAAAGCAAGCACATTTCCCAATCCACATTTATTTTTTTCTACAGTGCTTGATGTAGACATAAGGTACCTTTAAAATTAGTGTATGATTTGAACTAACAGTGCCTAGCACAATGCTCCAGGCACTGCTGCACTACAAACACATTATAATATTATGCAAAATACAGAGCTTCTCAAGCAGACTTCTCAGAGTTGGACACAGCCAATGGTGTAGGTTGACTGCACAAATTCATGTTAATAAAAGAGACTAAGGCTTTTGAGGTTTTCTGCTTGAGAGGTTTAGGGTTTTTTTTTTTTTTTTTTTTTTTTTTTTTTTTGAACAAGTCTGGAATAAAAGAAAAGATTTTACATTTATGGTTTGGGAAGTGATATTTAGATATGTGGTTAAGACATCAAAGATTCCTGCAGTGAAGCACCAGGGCATATCAGCTTAGTGAGACAGACCACATCCAGAATTCATGAACTAGCAGAAAGCCAGGCTCATCAGTGCACACAGAGCAACACTGTACAGAGGAACCAGGCTACTCCAGATGCAGCAGAGATTTATTAGCTTGGCTCCATGTGCAAGACAATAAGCCTTGGTTCTCAGCAGGGCTTACTACGTTGATTCTGACACAGGCGTAATTGAGCTTTGCTGCAGCTCAAACCGGTAGGTTATTCAGGATCCTGCATTAGACACTTATTATACACTTGAACTGACTTGTGGTTGCTGGCTTTGATTTCTTGCACTGTTCTTCCTCACATTTTGAGTTCCGGCTTACCACAAAGCAAAGTAAGCTTGGATATGTACCTACATGCACAATGACTGTAACTTTTCTTAAAATGCAATTTCAAGGAGTTGACCAAAACTCTTAACTACAAACTCACTCGTTGTTGGGTCTGGAAAAATATCCACTGCATGATGCTTCCAACCTGATCTTGTCCAATAGCCCTGTGGTAACAGCATTTTAGTCTTTGCCCTTTCTGGCAACAGTACCAATTAGCGCTTAATGTGGTTGCTGTCCACTAGAATAAGACCATCAGTGCTAACATTTTTTTTTTTTTCCTTCCTTCTGCATTACCTTATCCCTACATGCTGAGGGCATAATGACAAAATGGAGAATTTAGCCTTAATTGGATCTCTGCAATGTTATCACAGGAATTAGCTCCCCCATGAATAATTATCACTGCCTGGAGGCTGACAAATTGCTTCCCTCTACTTCATGATTGTCAGGAATTTCAAATTATATGCTGAGCATGAGGAAAAAAAGTAAAAATGAGAAGCCTAGAGAAGCATAATTATTAAGATTATTAAGATATTTGGCACAGAGTCCTATAGTTTCCTGAAGTCCCAAAAGGCATCAGTGACAGCAAGAACTTTGCTAGGGCCAATTGGGTGACTCCCAGTCTCACAGGCAGCAATGACCATGGCAATAGACTTACACAGTCCAAGCAAAACTTGTAGCAGTCCACTAATACACCTGGCTTAGAGTTTGGCAGTTTTTATGCTATTCACTACCCCGTTTAAGCTACCTACACTTGCTTGTTTAGGGTCTTATCTGCATATTTAACCTTGCTAGGTAGATGGTAAATTTGTTGCAGTGTGGACTGATAAGGGGTACACGTGCAAGAGGAGAGCAGTAGACTGTCGCATATTTAGAATAGCATATAATAGTCCTTGCTTTGTGAGAATGTCTCGTGGAAAAATTGCTCTTTATAAGAACAATCATTTTATGTCTGGGCGAGGCCTCACGCAGAAACGCAATGCATCACTACACCACAAAATTCATCTCAGATATCAAAGAGCTGACAACTGGTAAGAAATCTTCATCTCATAAAACTGAATCACTGTAAAAGTACAATGATCTTTGAAAACAGCTTGAAATGATAGGACTAACCAATAGGGCCTTATCAATTTTCACATTAATGATGCTGTGCTTGTAAGATTGATGCATTTCTCAATTCAATTCAGTTCAGTTCCTCAAAGTTCTTTCATCACCCAGCTGAACCTACAACACAAAAGTCAGGCACAGACCAGGTAGCTTGTGACATATTCCCAGGAGAATGCTCTCCCTACTCACCTGACGTACAGTGACCTCTTCTGATTAGTCCTCAGGGAGCCAGACCCAGAACTCATGCTGTGATTCATCATCTGCTCACGCAGGTCATGGATTTTTGCCTCAAACCGAGCGTACTCTAAGGAGATAAAAAAAAGGAAAAAAAAAAAAAAAAAGAGAATGAAGATATTTTAGTTTTCTTGACCTATATAATCATTAAGGCTGCTAAATGTAAATGAATATTAAATTAATGAGTGTAAGACATGTCCTGAAAATTGAGGTCTAATAGAATCTCAGATTGACATATTATCTTACGTAAATATATGACCTCCTTATTGCAGTAGTTGAACATTTCATCACTTTCCACACTGACTGTGCAGTCCCTCAGATAGCTAGACACTCTTTCCTGCAGTTTCAGAAAAGGAAATAAGCTTTAAAGTGTGTTATCAGATACCATACATTCTGCAAAAAGGATGCTGAAAGCAGGCCTCCACTATATCATTCCTCCTTCCAAACAATGAGATAGTTTGGTAGGGGCAATGGGGTGATGTACTAATGACTTATATCAAGGAATCATAGAATGGTTTTGGTTGGAAGGGACCTTAAAGTCCATCAACAACCAACCTCCTGCCATGGGCCACCCAATCTGGCCTCCCACCAGGCCAGATTGCTCAAAGCCCCATCCAGCCCGGCCCTGAACACTTCCAGGGATGGGGCAACCTGTTCCAGTGTCTCATCACCCTCTGAGTGAAGAATTTCTTCCTCATACCTAATCTAAATCTCCCTTCTTTCAGTTTAAAACGATTTCCCCTTGTCCCATCACTCTCTGCCCATGTAAAAAGTCACTCTCCAGCCAAGCATTTAGTGTAAAATCCCACTGAACTGAAGGAGATATATCAAAGTCTATCCCTGAAAGAGCTGTGAGATTTCTGTGTGAGCAATAAGCCACTTTATTAACACAGCCCATTGAGGACCGAAACTGCTAAAACTCTGTCTAAGCAAACAAATCATTACTGTGCATTTACAAACTATTGGTGGAGCCATAACTGGGTCTTAAGGGTGGGTGATCAGATAAACTTCAGACCTCTTTAGCTGTGTAAAGATGGCCTACAATGACCTCTCACATAATTTTCTCCTTCATAGCTCTTTTGGCAGCTTTATAAAACATGGTGACCTGCTGACTAGCAACATGGGGCAGGGCTGGGACAAGAGTTTATTTGGTGAGGCTCCTCTCTGAAAAGACACATTCCTCTTACAGCCTGGTCAACCATTCATCCTGCCAGAGTGTTCCCCCTGCTCATCTGGCCTAATGTGCTGAGTTTCGGGTTGCAATAGGAAAAGCTGGAGTTTTGGGAACAATCTTTAACTCATTGAAACCAACAATGTAAAGTCAATACTCCAGCAACAGAGTCGTAATTCAACCCCAAACTGGGGAATCTACCAATGTGAGATACAAAGCTGACTTGAGGGGGTGGACAAAAAAACATTTCAGTGAGTCAATGACACTTTGAAGATTAAGATATTGCAGACTGATGCCAGTGAAAAGATGATGTTTCCTGCACTCCAGTGTTTTATTTTACTGCCTGCTTCAGAAGGAGGATATACAATTCCTCTCAGCAAGTCTGGAGCAGAAGCGAAAACAGCATGCAAGGTTTCCTCCCTTAAGGAATGGAGGTACATCTCATCAGGTCACAACTCCTCTCAGTTTAAGCAAACAAATCATTACTGTGCATTTACAAACTATTGGTCTGCTGTTTGTTGCTGTTTCAGCTATGTGAGAATGCTGTAATACAACAATATTCTTATTTTCTCCTAGCAGATATCTCAGCATTATTTTTGTTTGATCATTTGTTGTTCACACTGGCTCTGTTCCCAGAACATCTAGATGCTTTGCAGCAACAACTAATTCATTTTATTCAGTGCCCTTTAACTTTTCATTGGATAATAACATCTGACCTTTCCAAGATCCCACGTTTTGCACAGATGCTAGCTACCTTCAAGCTGGCTTACCAGAGTGGTTTAATTTGGGTTTGTGTATATTTTTTTGTTTGTTTTGTTTGTTTCCCTTCTTCTTCTGATGAATTTGAACTCCCTCTCCATTGAGCTTATTTGGAATTGCCTACTGATTTTTTAAGTGACAGTGGCTACTTTGCCAATCATCTGGGAAGCGCTGCTGTGTTATATGGCTCTTCAATCTTCCCACATACCTGTGACTTCAATGACTGCAGCTGAAATTCTGCATGTCAGGAGAAGAGACGCTCCTACATGCAGACTGTATTTCAAATTTATTCTTTAGATTGTTTCTTGGTATTTCTTTCACCTACAGCACATCTTTAAACTTCTCAGCAATTTAAAAACCCAAATCCTCAAAGGAAATAAGGCTCCTACAAACCTGTGTTGCTTTGTAAAGTGGGGTTTAGTTTTGAGATATTTATCCCAGTCTAGGATTTAAGTTTGCTCTATGTGAGTCATATTTGTTCTACTCACTTGCTCTAAAATTTATTTAGTAAACAATCATCTTCCAAGCAGGGCTTTGTTTATCTTCTGTTTCATTATAACAGAATTTAACATTTCTTCTTGGCAAACAGGAAAGGTGATCTTAAAAAGAAAAAGCCCTCATTTCTTTTCCTTACACAATCTTGGTCCACTGCATACAGAAAAAATACTAAGATTTCAGGGTCCTTACTAGGTCTGTGTCATGTGCTGGATACATGGAATAAGAGAGTAAACACATAGTACAATTCAGTCTCTTTGATGTTGTATACCTGGATGAGGCCAAGGATCTGAATGATTTGCATCAGAGCAGCTGCAAAGGCAGGTTTCCCTTTAATAAACAACCATGTCCCAGGCAGACTCTGTATGTGAGGTGTGGGAGTGACTCCCAGATTTAGACACCAATCTGGAGAGTGAGAAAAGAGTACTGAAAATCTGACTCTCTAGCACAGCATCCAGCTATTTGCAACACCAGCACCAGCACATGAGACACCCAGATGACTATGGGTTGGTCAGATGATGTTATTACATCTTATGTTCTAGTTTGCAAGGGCATTTGGAATTTAACTGATTTTACCTGACTATAAATTTGTTCTGAATTAAATGATCTCTCTGTTTTCAGAAGACATTCTGAAACCACAACACATCTTAAAATTCCTCTAATAAGCGTGTAGTGGAAATACATGGTTCAAGGTACTGCTTTCTGCTTCATTAAGAAATACTGAAGTATGAATGCTAATTTTGTTTCTTTGTGATCCTGAGATATTTTTTTTTTCCTTTGAATTGAAATACATAGATAATTTGAAAATTACTAAAATTTATGGGTCCACATTTTCCCAAAGTACCTTCTTCATATTTGGTACATCAAAAAAAAAAAAATATATATATATATGTATATATATATATACAGAAATGTACAATTTCCCCTTTCTCCCAACAAATTCTTGGACCAAAAATTGCAAGGCCATCAATGCAGGTAGTATTATACCCAGCTCAGATCGGCTTCTTTAATCTCAGTCCTCATACTTCTTTTACTGATGCCTAGATACTACAGCAACTGCTGCATTGGAAATGTGAATAGAAAATGAAATAGTGATGATCCATTTCTGCTATTAGAACTGCCATGGTAGTCCTTCCCACTGGGAAAAAGTCCTTTCTTCTTAGCATTTCTTAATATAAGAGGTCATAGGAGAGGAGCTGTTTCCTAATAGCTTTGCATTTGCTAGGTGCAAGCAAGTGGCAGTGCTAAAGTCTAGAAAAACACTTCATGCTTCCTTCAAACTCAGCAGTGAATCTAAATAATATACTTCAAAGGTTCTTACACAATTAAAAGGGTACTAAGGTTGTGGCATACTGACAAGAAATGCAGTTAAGGCTGATTCACTAATTTCGTGCCCTTTCAAGGAAAGGAGAACAAATAACGTATTGCTGCCAGAGTGCATCATTAGTGAAATATGCCAAATTTTTACTTACCAAAATCCATCTGCAAAGGTCCTACCCATTGCCTGAATCATTAATGATCTCACAAGCTAATTGTAGTAGCTTAAGAAACCAATACAGTTAGATATTAGGCAAAACAGCAAATGGGTGAGCAAACAGTAACCTATGTCATTGCTGAGGTCAGACCAGATCATATAATGGTGTCTGGTGGCCTATGGCTCTGGAAATGTCACTGTAAGAAACAGGGTAGAAGAAATGGAGGGAGGTGCTTGTTCATATTCAGCTTTAGAGATGGTGCAAGATTCACAGCATTGCAAATAGACCTGAATTTAGCTGTCTCAGGGGTGGAAGTACAACCTACTAGCCCTGAAGAGGTGGAACTACTGCCTTTGGGTGCAGGAGTGGAGACTGCTGCTGCCAGCCATGGTCTGGATGCAGTGACAGCAATACTATTTTTTTCAGGGCTCTGCCATCAGTGTCTGCTAACCCCAGCAGCGCTGCCCCAAGCATCTATTTTTCCAAGTGTCTGTTTTCTGAATCTGGTTTGCTCAGCTCTCTGAGTAGTCAGGAGATAGAGGAGTCAGCTTGAATTACTACAGTGTGAGTTGTCCCCAAACCCAACCAAGGCCAAAACTGAATGTATTTATCAAATATGGACACCAGTTTGAACAAGCAACATTCGTTTGCTTCATACAAGACACACTAGCCTGAATATGCAGACAAGGAGCTGGTGTTTGTATTTCTGCCCCATTCCAACAGCTTGCCAAGTGCTAAATCTGGCACCCACACATATTCTAACCTTTGAATATGAATGTAATTGTTTTGAAAAGCCCTTGCTTAGGTTGAAAGGACTGGATAGTCCTTCAAACACCTTGAGACTTCTCCCTAGTTCACACACTGAGAAATAAAAACAAGGTAAATGGCCAAACCCCTAAAAATAACCCCCTTAAAAACAAACAAACAAACAAACAAAACAAACAACAACAACAACAAAAGCTAGCAGTACTGCACCTACACTGAAACTTCAAGTTTAGCTGGCCAAGATCAAAACCACAGTCTACAAAATCCTGTGTAATCCACTTGGGCATCTGAGGTTATGCAGGCACCAACATTTTTACTGCTGAAGTGACTTAAACACTTAACATCTTGCCTTCCATTCTACAAATGTACATGTGGGTACCTACATGGTGTGGAGGAGGTTTCTAAATACCCACCTCCCTTCTGAGTTTCCTATGGACTAACATTTGATGGCCCAAGATCTGAGTGAATTTGCAAGCTCTTGTGAGATTGATTCCTCAGTGCTTAAGCTCCTCCGCATGTTGTACCACGAGTTTATGAGATCCATGGTGGAAGCCTAGATGTTGGGGTTAGGATGAGTGTTGCAGTGACTTAAGTCCTTTCACACATATGTGTCAAGGACTTTTTCAATTAAAATAAGCACTATATTGAAATTTTACTTTCAAATTCTCCAAATCACTTTGGGAATGACCTAAAAGAATATTTATTATACTTGAGCATAAAAGAAAGCTCTTGAAAGTCTACGGTGTATTTGAGAGACCAAAAATGAATGCAAGAGACTAAACCTCAAGAAATTTTTAGTAAATTGTAGAGAAAAATCAAATAATTTCTAAATCTAAACATAGCAAAGAGATTTTATATCGGATGGTTTCATGATAATTTTTGGTCATAAACTAAAGAACAGCTAAGAAAAATGAATAAAGATGCAGCAGCTCTTTTATGAGAAAGAGTTGCAGAGTTTTATAATGTTACACTACTATTATTTTTCACTTTTAAGTTTCTAGTAAAGATTGTAGCTTTAATTGAATTTAGAGAACTTAAAACCACAACAACAAAACAACAACAACAAAACAAACAAAAAACCCCACCAAACTGATCTTATAAATAAAGTTAAGCAACTGAAATGCTGACAAAGTATACAACAGTGAAAATAGAAGTGCAGCATCACAGTCCAAGGTTTTATTAGCTTGAACTCTTTCAGTGTTAGCATTTCTAGAGAGAGAGAAATTCGTTCTGTCAGCAGGTATCAAAATTTGCTTTCCAGTGTAATTCAGGATGATCACTGTTTGCTTCTAGATGATAACAGATTTCATAATTGCTGCTTTTGCTGCTTTTGTGCTTCTAAAACAATGCATCTCTAACCCACTACAGCAAATGATTGATAATAATGTAAGTGGGAGGTTGGAAAAGGCAATATATATCTCTTGGACTCGTCTGGGGTGGTGTGGAAGGAAAGGAAAACTCAAACCATCCAATTTCAACAGACAACACTACTAAAAGAGAAAAGAAAAGCCAACAAACAAGCAAAAATCAACTAGAAAGGCATTAGTTAGAGAGAGAACTTTATCACCTCAAAAAGTGTATGTCAAATAACTCTAGACACCGTAATAATGGAATAGCTGCCAGACCAGCTTCTGCGTCTGTATCAATTTGGCATCGTTTCAGTGGATCCAGGCCAGTTTAAGCCTTATGAGATTTTTTTTACTGTTCTGTTTTGTGGAAATAGAAGTTGTATGCCACTGCAGCAAGTCACAAACTTTCTGCTTTGAACATCTGAGACAGTATTGAGCACGATACTATTATTATTGCAATATTATTTGTGCTATTTATGTAATTTTTTTCCCCCTCTGCCCCATATTAGAAGATGTCTTGGTTGAATGGTTTAAGATTTAAAATAATAGAAGAATGCATTTGTTTCAAAAGTGAGTAGTTTCCATTTCTGTCCTTTACCAAAGTGCTGTGCAGTCACCCCATCTTACACATGGAGGCCAGAGGATGGTTAGCAGACCAGTCTCAAACGTTTGGAGGACTGGGTCTGATTCTTGCTGATTTATAATGTGAACCTGAGCGAGTCACAAAGAACAAGACATACTACATGCTATGTACCCATACTACAGCACCTAAGGCAGATATTTGGGTGCCAGATTGATGTGTCCCTAGCTATGCCTGCCAGGTGCCTAGCATCATACAGCTCTGGAAGCCTCTGGAAGCAAAAGTGAAGGAGTGGGCAAAAATATGTGAACTGCTTTTAATTTTACAGTTAGCAATTTATGTCTTTTTTTTTAATGACATTTTGTTTGTTGTTTAACATTTTATCTTGAACCATTTTTTTTGCCAAAAGTACCTTGACTGCTGTTTTTAGATGATTAGAAGTTCAGTTACAGTTTCTATAGTCTGAGGTTGCGAGTTTTTATGTAGCAAGTTAATGATGGTGAAAAATATTGTTTATTCTTTAAGAAGTTACCACAGACCTCAAAGAAGCATGCTGTGGTTAGGTACAGTTCACTGTACCTTTGCTTCTTATATTCACCAGACATGCTGTGTCTGGTGTTGTCCATTGCCAGGGACATGATTCTGGATAAGATTGGCTTTGGATCGAATATGGCATGGCAAGTGCTATGCTTTTAAAGAGTCCAAAAGATCAATTAGATTTAACATCAGTTAAATTCATCACTTGACAGGAAAAAATGCATACAATTCTGATGCCATCAATAGACAATGCAATAGTGTGCATTATTTATTGGAGAAAATGTTGATTGAATAGCCTTACACCATTCATTATGCACGGAGCAACAGAACATTTTATGCTTCTGTATCTTATCAGTCATACAACTCCCCTGAGCTCAGTCAAAGGAAATGAAAAAGACAGAATTCAATATTGAGGAAAGGGAAGATACATTTACATTTTATTAGTTTTTATGAGTTTGAATATACTTGCTTGTTTTTATTGGAATATTTTCAACACACCTTTTCAGGAACCTTTCAACGATAACGACACAGGCATATTTACTGACTTTACTCATTGCTTTGGCCTTTAAAACTTCAGCACAGTAGGACCATTAATTTCTTCATTTTTTGATATTAGTTGGTTGTCTTCCTTTATGAATATACAGGTAAAGCTTTTACACTTGAGCCTGCCTTCAAATTAAAATTTAAGTCTGTAGCTGGTCTCATTGCCTAAACATCACTATTAACTTTATTTTCACTTACTTTATTACGGAAGATAATGCTTCTTCCATCTGTTGCACCATTAGATACAGCCCTTATTAGTTGTGAATATAAATACACCTGAAAAGATATCTTCCTCCCACGATACATTCAGGAGACTAATACTGTGCTCTATTCATAGTCACAGGGAATGTAATTCCAATCCAAATTAGTCTCTGGAAGCTTTAGTTTCAGCAACTTCATGCCTCATAATGAAAGAGATGTACTAAAATAAATCAAGCAATTAGTGAGTGACGAGGACTTCTTATCCCACAGAGGTGTTGTTCTACACGTCCCCTTAAAGCCTATCCTTGGCTTATGAAGCATCAGCCTGCATTCTCTCAGCTGGGAATTTCTTATAGCTTCTCTCAGCTGTTGAAGAAAACTGTGTGCCACTCAACACCTTCAACAAACAACTTTGCTTTCTCTCCCAAGATTTTGGGAACCTTTTAACTGCACAGAGTTTTACTGTATTCCCAAAAACTTGTCCCCCCTTTATTTGAATTGGTGCACACCCAAACTAAACAGGACTGTTTGGGGCACTTTTTCAAATTCCATGAGGCTCACACTGAGCTGACATCTTGGACAACATTGTTTGTACATGTCTAAGGAGGGGCAAGCTCTGCAACAAACATATCACATATGGTCTACCTTGGCAGCAGTGTGAGATCTTGGAAAAGCTGGGCACATCTCTTTACCTCAGGCATAAGACTTGCACAGCCACGCTTGCCCGGCAGAATAGCATATGTCTCATTAACCTTGATAGCTTTGTAGGAGTTACTGTTTTGTACAGTGCAGCAATGTTTAAAGATATCTTTGGTGTTTTAGGTACAAGATGACTCTCTGTCAAGGTGAAAAAAGCTTCCCTACATTGGAATCCTTTCTCTTCAACAAATGTTTATGTGGGATATTGCAAAGAAACAAAACCTGCTTTCTATTAATGGCTAAGCTAATTCATTTAGCTATTTCATCGCTTCAGGCTACTGGTGGAGGATCTTATTTTCAGAGATTTATTCAATTTCCACAATTCCCCATCTGAAATCATAGTTCTGGGGCAATTGTTATTATTGCTTCACTGCTTTTTCTTGCTTCTTTTTAACGAGAGTAGTTCTGTTTCTTGGGAGCTGAGCATTTTATACTGATTAGCCATATCATCTTAATGATGATGCTGGCTTAGCCTGCTTCCAGATCTTAAAGACATGAATTGACAGGAGAAAACAAAATACAGAGGTGACTGTTGCTAGAGTTTCTTAGGCACAGCAATTCAGGGAAGTAGTTTTTGTGGTTTTCACTAACCTTGTATCTACAGGGGCTAGCTATTCCTCTTTTCTGGGCTCTGATGCTAAGTGGTTATTACCCTGCCTCCAACTGCTTATAAGTTTCCTCCTTCGTAAAGTCTTGTGGGTTCCACTCCACGTCAGCTACATGGCTCATGTGAGTTTTCCCAAATATGTTTCGGTAAGAATTCAGTAGGTTAGACTGTTTAGACCACTTATGCTAACCTGCCTGAGTCTGATTGATGCAGACTGTGAAACACTGAGACAGGGTTCCTAAAAGAGGGTTCCTAAACAGGGTTCCTAAAAGAGTTTAATTCTTAAAATAGAGTGGTAGGTCAGCTAATGTGATTTTATTAATTCCATAAATCAGCATGAAAGCTAAAACCAACAGGAAAACAAAACCAACCCCAAAACAAACAAACAGAAAACCACAAGTCGTTATACAAGTATAGGTTAAAGCAGAAAACGAAGTAGTAGCGGGAATACCAGTACTACCCGATGCAGGAACTATGATACATATACCAGAATAAATATACAGACCAGCTAAAGCAGAGATAAGAAGGACCATCAGGAAATTTTTTTTGAAAATAAAAAGGGATAAATATAGTTTAGTTGAATAGTTTTGCTATTGTGATTAGTGCCATTTTCTTATACTGAATGATGCAATTAATAAACAATTCATTCCCTTCCTCACTTTGAAATCTGCTGGGTAATAGAGCTACCTCCTTCTGTACTCCTTCACTTTCTGGTAGTCATACTGCTCTTCTACACAAGGATATGTTCTGTCATCTCCTAAGGCTGTTTGGGACACTCTATTTAATTGAAAAGATCTGAGCAAAACTAGAAACAAAGGTATCCATATTTACCATAAATAAGTAAATAAATAAATCCCAAATGTCCTGAACAAAAAGGAAAGCATGCAGAAAGGAATAAAATGGATAAAAACATTCCCACGTTTATCGATCTTTTCTAAGAGGCAGTACTGAAAGCAGCCACAGAATTATATTAGTTTGCTAGAGCTTCCTGATTAAGGGGGATTACCATTATTAATGCAAACAACTAATAGGGAAGGGTTGAGTACATTACAAGCCTCAATGAATTTAAAAATACAAATACATATGGTACCTTAGGATATATCAAGCTCCCTGCATGCCTCAGCCTATTACAAGGAATATTTTGAGTACTGTGCCACAGGATATCTAGGTGCAAACATGTATGTTCTGCAATTGGCTGTTAATTAGACACAGAGGCTATATTTGATGGTCTGGGTTCTCTGAAATGTTGTTTAGCTTGAGCACCAGATCATGTAAAATTGTAATAATGTCTGAAAACCAAATAAATGTCTCATAATCACTGCTGTCACTCTTGAGCTCATCACACACAGAACCAGAGAACCTTTAAAATACAAAGACCTAGCTAGACAAGATCTTCCTAAACCCAGTTTCAGCTTTAACAGAAAATCAAAACCAAAAATCCTCTTGATAAACTGATCTGTTATTTATTTCATTTTTGGCATTTCATAACTCTTGGAAGACCACACACAGAATCCAGACCTCAGATGGATAGATTCATTCTTCTAAATGCCATCAAAGTCTGCTTATTGGCTTTTTCACCAACATAGTGACTTCGTGTAAATTGTTCTTCCATTGTATATTGATTCTTACGACAGATTTACAGAGAGAGCACTATTTCACCTACCAATCTCCATTTTGCTAAATAATCAATCCAATTTTTGTTTCAGTCTTACCTGCTGTGTTTGCCTTTCTTTCGTTTAATCTATATGCTGTTTTAAATGGCAGTGCCCTGTATCATACACTATCAAACAATCCCTTGAAGAAAAACAGATACATTGCATCAATTATATTCCTTTTCTAAAATTTAAATAATTTTCAAAAACTGATATGTGGAAAATTTTCTCAACTTTACTAAAAAAAAAGTAAAACTGTATCACTTTTTTATCCCATTTTGCATTTACCTCCCTGTTTGTTTCTAAAGCTGTTTTAAAGTGTACTTCTACATACTACTGAGAGACTCATGCATCTCTCAGTCTCCTGACTGCACATCATTCCTTTTTCTCCCTTCCTTATGATGGGTGCTATGGGTATCATTTCCCAGATAAAGCACTATGTGTAGTTAAATAGATATTTGGAAGGCCCTTTATGCTCCCTGTGCCAATTCTTTAGTATCTTGTAATGGATCACCTAAATCTGCCTAACCTCACCACATAGGTCAGTCCTGCAGGAAGAAGACTTCTGCTGTCTCCCTGATGTGCTGGTGAGCCACATTATAGACAAGGCTTAAAGATTAGTAAAAAATAGAAGTGCTGAAAATTTCCCACCTGATATCCAGGCTTTTTGTATTCTTTCATGACTTTGACAAGCATCACAGAATAAGAATGACAACCTCATCAGCTTTTCCCAAGGACCAGCAGTTTGTTCTCTAAAGTGAACAGAGGGTGACAGAGCACTGGAATAGGTTGCCCAGAAAGATTGTGGAGTCTCCTTCTCTGGGGATGTTCAAAACCCACCTGGATACCATCCTGCACAATGTGCTATAGGTGATCCTGCTCGGTAGGGGGGTTGAACTGGATGATCTTCAGAGGTCCCTTCCAACCTCAGTCATTCTGTGATTGCTTGTTTTTCTACCATGGTGGATATTTTTATCAGTGTTTTATACTACCCTACCTCAATTCAATGCACAGAGAGGGAGAGAATAAATAATATATGTGTGTGTGTGTGCATATATAGAATGCAGGGAGAGAGATGGAGAGAGGGGGTGGGAGAGAGAGAAAAAGGGGCTATTGCAAATGTTAACTGTTCACTGGTACAGACTTTCGCTACAGTTACCAGCCTACAGCTAGTGACAGCAGTTGGATTGCAGTGCCATATGTTCCCTTGAAAAGCAAATTCTTTTAGACTCATTCTCATTGGGGAAATCATAATTTTTAATACGGTGACAGTTTTTCAAGACCACAATCTATGGCTTTGCCCTAAGATTTATCTGACATCTTTTATTATGTAACTCCCTGCAGACTGCATTTCCCTTTCCTGAAGAGGTTGTTGACAAAAATGGTGATATTCTGTAATATTTTATTGGCACTATGCTTTGGTTCAGCCTTGGTAGCCTCACTTCAAGACACTCTGATTTTCTGCTTTTCCCCTTTGAATGTCCAGTATGATCTATGTTGGAAAAGGCAGTGGATCAAGATGATCACTTGTATGATTTAGCCCTGATAAAGGTCCCACCCATACAACTTTCAGAGCCAGTTTGGACAAGGAGAGTCAAAACCCACAAAAACTTAAACTTCTTGAAGAACAAGTTATGACTTCCGTTTCCTGTGCATTCTCCCAAGAAATACACATACTCAGATCAAAAGAGAGTGGCTTGGGTGAGATCATCTGGAAGTGTATTATGGGCTGGTGTTTGTGATCAAGTTCCCAAGTGTCTTCTGTGTGGTGGCAACTGACTGAGTTTTTGAAGCACAATGGGATGATTTAGCTGAACCCCCAATGATTTCTCAGGTTTTCTCAGATGAAAAGTGATAGGACACAAGGAAATGGCATCAGGTTGCACCTCGTGAGGCTTGAATTGGATATTAGGCAGAATTTCTTCATGGAGAGGGTGGTAAAGTATTGTAACAGGCTGCTCAGGGAAGTGGTGTAGTCCCCATCCCTGGAGGTATGTACGAGACACGTGGATGTGGCACTAAGGGACGAGGCTTAGTGATGGGACTTGGTAGGTCAGGTTGATGGTTGCACTTGGTGATCTTGAAGGTCTTTTCCAAAACAGGTAATTCTATAATTCTGTGGTAACAGACTGCATCAAATTGCATTGCCTAGCAGTTTCCAAGGACAAACAGCACATGTTCATATGGTTGCAAGGCATCAGAAACGTGCAACTGGAGCATGAGTCTGAGCCCTCAGAGTGAAGAGGAACCAGAGAGGTTGCCAGCCTCAAAGCCACTTGAGAGCAGAAAGGCATCAGGGAGCATAAGCCACAATTATATCTTTGTACAGATGCCTGCATAATTTGTTCTTAAAGTTCCCAAGAGATGGAGACACTTCAACCATCCCAAACGTTCTGTTCTAGTGTTCTGCTCTGCTTTTATTCCTAAAATGTCATCTGAAGATTTTTTTGCTGCTTTTAAGGACCGTTCCTCCTAGTTTACAATGCAGAAGAGAAGGCAATATTGTAACCTGAAATACGTCAAAACTAGAAATATATTGAAATTAAAAATAAGAATTTAAAGGGGAACACAACTAAATAGACAGGAAGGAATAGCTTAGCAAGTGAAAACATTTTGAAAAAGTCTGCAAATGTCAGTAATGAGACCTTAAAGAAACTGACTGGATTCCAATTGGGACAGATGAAACTCATTACTGCCAGTGGCCTACATGCGATAAAATGGGTCAGTATTGCTAGAGAAACCTTTTTGGTGTATCCCCGTAATTAGCACAGAAGTATTATTATTGTAATTAACTGAATCCCCTAGTACCTAGTACAGTGTTCATGGCTGTAAGCAGGTTAATGTGAAAATTAATTTGTACTAATTCATACAAGATCAGTGACGCCCAAACCAATCTGACTGCAGTGGCATTTTGTGGAGTAACAGTATTTGCCTGTGGACTTAGAGAATGCTTCAAGAATATCTCATAAACCCATTTTAGCTTTCACCTGTGATAAAACTCTTGTGAAAGAGAGCTATCTTCTTTGGATAAATTTATCGCAAAATTCACTCCTAAATGGATATGGAGTGTACTAGTCTAGCTATAGAAATTAAAGGCATAAAAGGTTCAGGCAGCCTCTTTGGCCTGTTTCCTAGTGGTCCATGGGGCTGCTTGCTCCCACCACAGGCTCCTGATCTCAAGGATCTTTTCATCTTGAGAGGGTTGTGTTGGACTTCAGTGGGAAAGCAATGTACTTTCCCTGGTGCCATATGCATAAACAAAAGAAGATAGATGTTCACCTGCCAGTGCAGTAGACCAAGTTAAGCTTCAGAGCTTGGACTAAGCTGTCTTGTAATTGGGACTATTCTTGTACAGTCTGAACAGTGTCTAGATATGCTAGGAATGGCTAAATACATTAACCTTG